>CAUYON010016443.1:0-69674 GCA_963573935.1 Arctocebus calabarensis | reverse complement strand
CCCGCAACAATACCCGGCTATTTTTTGGTTGCAGCCGTCATTGTTGTTTGGTGGGCCCAGGCTGGATTCGAACCTGCCAGCTCAGGTGTACATGGCTGGCGCCTTGGCCTGTTGAGCCACAGGCACCAAGCCATATATCTTTCTAAGGTACAGGTTGGTTTCTTTCACCTCCCCATCCCAGAGCATCAGACAGAGCCTGTTGGAGGGCAGTGATTTTCACATTTGTGGGTTCGGGACTCCTTCATGAGCTTAATGCTGATTGAGCACATTCCAACGTGCTTCTGTTGGTGCAGATTAAATTTACCAATATTTATTGTGTTTATAATAGAGTGAGATTATCTTCCAATGTCTATTAATTCATTTTTAAATAGGAATGACAATCATACTGCGCATTAGCATAAATAGCACATTTTATGAAAAATAGCTATATTTTCCAAAATTAAAAAAGAGAAGAATGACATTGTTTTGCAAATCCCATCTATGTTTAAAGTAATGGAAGATGCTGGATTCTCCAATCTGCTTCTACATTAAATCTGCTGTAATCTCATACTTCCTTTCACTGTGCACACCCCCACGGTCACTTGGGAGAAAATGAAAGAGGGGAAAGTAAATAACATCTCAGCACCACTGTGAAAACAGTTCTAAAATGATTCAGTGACTCCTGAAGCCCCCAAACTCCAATTGAAGAAACACTTCAGTAGGGCGGCACCTGTGGCTCAGTGAGTAGGGCACCGGCCCCAAACACCAAAGGTGGCGGGTTCAAACCTGGCCCTGGCCAAACTGCAACCAAAAAATAGCCGGGCGTTGTGGTGGGCCCCTGCAGTCCCAGCTACTTGGGAGGCTGAAGCAAGAGAATCGCTTAAGCCCAAAGAGTTGGAGGTTGCTGTGAGCTGTGACACCACAGCACCCTACTGAGGGACACCAAGTGAAACTGTCTCAAAAAAAAAAAAAAAAAGAAAGAAAGAAAGAAAAAAGAAACGGTTTGGAATAGGAGGCATTCTCAGTAAGCATCAAATAAAGACACGAAAGAAGATAAAAACTCTGCCCACAGGAAGCAGCAAAGGAGCCAAACAGCCCAGATGAGGCGGTAAATGTTCTCACCAAGAGAACCTCAGCAGCGTGGGGCTAGAGGCAGGAATATGCCAAGCCACCTGGATGTCCTCTCCCCACTCTTTCCCTGCCTAAACTGACTTACCTATCAGGTCTTCACTGAGTTTTCTTACTCGGACTTTCAAATTAAGTGACCTCCCCTCCACGCTACCCTCACGATGCCTTGTCCTTCTCAAAGCACCCATTACTGTGTGCAGTCGGCCACCTCATTCAGCATGGGACTTCGGAGGAGGTGCATGTAAACTGAATGAACAAATGAATGAATGGGAGGAGGGAGACTCGAGTGCAGGTTTCACATAATCACACAGGAGCAGCTAACAAGTACCTTTGGGAAGTGTGCTCTGGAAACCCGCCTCACACCACTGGTCAGAAGGGCAAGCTGAGACCCTGATGGCTATGACTCGCCCCAGGCCACAGGGAAGGAAGTGGCCCTGTCAGGGACCCATCAGGCCCAGCCTCTGCCCTGGGCAGCACATAGAAGGCCACAGGTGCATTGTGAGGAAGGAGGCGTGGCCACACGGACAAGGTGGGTATGGGCAGGGCCTGGGCCTACATGTGGTGCTCAAGGCACCAAGGATGCTTGGACACAGGTGCTCATTCCTGTGTTTCTGCAAAGGCAAGGGTGGCCCTTGAAAGTGAGGTGCCCTAGGCTCACCCAGGTTCTAAATAGCTTCAGGCCCTTCCCACTGGGCACTGTCCCTTCCTCTCGGCAGGGGCTGCCCTCAACACCACTGCTCTTGAGAGAGGTAAATGTCTGCCAGGATTTGCTCGCATTGACCTCCCAGAGGGAAGAGCATGTTCACAGCTGCTGAGGCCAGCGGCGTGTGGTCTCAACGTGGGGACAGGACAGGTCTGGGGACATGGCTCTCTGAGCTTGATTTTGTCACCTGCAAAACAGGCCAAAGACTTCCCATCCCACAGGGCAGATGGTAGTAAAAGGACCCTATGAAAAAGTTCTGTCGTTGGGCTTTTTAAAGCTCAGTACACAGACGTGGAGTTTGTCCAAACCACACATGATGAAAAGGGAAGAGAATTTCCCTTAAGAGACCTAAACCTCTGAGCAAGTACAGCAAATGTCCTGGACCCACAGGCAGAGAACAGGGTGGGGACAGGGCTCACTGGGTGCTGGGGGAGAGCGGAGAGGACCCCATAGTGGGGTCAATGGGCCAGATCACAGCACACAACACTTCCTCACGCTGGGCCTGTGTCCTTCTGTCCTTCTGTGTGCTGCCCAGGACAGAGGCTGGGCCTTATGGGTTCCTGACAGGGCCACTCCCTTTGCTGTGGCCTGGAGCAAGTCAGAGCCATCAGGGTCTCAGCTGACCCTTCTGACCAGCAGTGTAAGGTGCGTTTGCAGAGCACACTTCCCAAAGTGAGCCAGGGTTTGCAGGAAGTCCTGGGGGGAGTCATCGAGGGCCAGAGGTGAAGTTGTGTGGCCTGAGCCCAGGAGGTGGCAGTGGGTAGGGGAAGAGGGGCAGACATGACAGGTCACTGGGAGGAAAGGCACTAGGACTGTGACCAGCTTGGAGGGAGGGGATTATTACTAGGGTGACAGCCAGGGCTCCCTGCCTTTCCAAGTTTGGGGCCAGTGATATGGCCAAGGATGATGTGTGTAACGGCCAAATGCATCAGCCAGGAGGGTAGTGATAATAAAAGTCCAGCCAATGATCCCAACTCCGAGCAACAGCCACACTCCGGCGCAGAGCTTGGCTAAACCAGATGCTCTATACGCCGAGAAGCATCCAACTCCCTTGGACCCTCTGGGGTAGACGCTGCAGTGGCCCAGAAACAGAGGCGTAGGAACAGGAGTAACCCGACCCAGATCACACAGCGGGCAGGGTGAGCAGTGTAAAGTCCAAACCTGCAGCTGCCGCAGCGAAGAAAGTCTCCAACTTTCCTCCAAGTTCTCAGGCATGTCCACCCAAGGTCCAGCCTCCTCCTATTCAGATCCTGCCCTCCCTGACTCTTTGCCCAGGGGCCTTCTCTCCGCGGGAGTGGAGGAAGCCAAGACTCCAGACCCTGCCCCTCTTACCTGCGCGGTCCCCCGGGGCCCCGTCCGGCTTTGCCTGGGAAGGGTCCCCAGGCTGGCTCCAGGCTTGGGGACCGCCAGGGGATCTGGAGAAGGCTGCGCTTCAAGAGGGCCCCGGAGGGGACCCGGGTCCCTAGGGCCAAGGCCAAAGTCTCTTCCCCCCAGCGCCAAGGCCACAGCCAAGAGGCCCCCGGCCAGCATCCACGTGGTGCGTCCAGAGGAGCCAGCTGGACTCATCGTCTGCGGGGCCGGCGATCCCCCAGTGGCCGGCTCGCCAGGGCCTCCGGAGCTTCCGGACCCCAGGCCCATCCAGTCGCCGAGCATGCTCAGTCCGAGGACAGGGCCGGGCGGGGTGGCCCCAAGTTTTAGGCAGAGATCTCGGCTCCTCCCTCGGGCGCGGCGGGACCCGGGAAGGGAGCGGCGCGGGAGCCAGGAGACCGCGCAGGCCGGAAAGTTGCCGGAGCGCGCTGGGCCCCCGACCGGTCCGGGCTCGGAGCCCCGCGTCGCGGCCCTGGTGGGGCCGGTGCAGCCGGACGCGGGTCCGGGCCGTGCGCGGCGGCGGCCACGATGCGACGGGCGGACTTCTGATCCCCCCGATGGCCCGCGGCTCGGCGGCCTGCACCGGGGAAGCGCGGCTGCTGCTCGGCCGGGACGTGCTAGGACCCGCGCCCGCGTTGCTGGCCCCCGCCGTGCTGCTGGGCGCCGCGCTCGGCCTGGGCCTCGGCCTCTGGCTCAGCTGCCGCGCTGGCGGTCCGCGCCCGCGGCACCAGGTGGGTGGGCTGAGCGGCCGGCGCGGGGCGGGCAGGGGCTGAGGAGGGGGCTCCTGGGTCCTGAGGGCTGGTGCTGGGCGAGCCCAGGCTCTGAAACGAGTCGGGAGGGACAGCGGGCTTCGCGCCCGTCTGCTCCAGGAGGTAGGTGGCGGAGCGACTAGAGTGGCACTGCCCCGGGGGACCCCAAAAGTGCCTGCTCCCTCCCACTCCGCTGTGCAAACCTAGACCGCCGCCAACCCGCCCCACCCCCGCCTCTGGCTTCGCTGTAGCACCAGGGTTTGGGGCACGATGGGGCACTGGGGCCAAGCGCAGAGTGGTGGACAGGAGGGCTGGGGATGCCCGTGCCTGGACGTCCATCCTTGCTGTCTGGGGTCCCGCTCCATTCTTGAGTCCCAGCTGTGGCACTGGCATTTATCTATTCAGTCACCCTGTAATAAAAGTTTGCTAAGTGCGTTCTACTGCCTGTCCCATTGGCGGGCAGGGCGGATCCTGCCCTGGTCAGCTAGAGGTTCACAAAGAGGTGGCGGCGGTACAAGTAAACCTTGTGTGTGGCACAGCACAGCGAGTTCTATGATGGAGAGTTGACAGTGCTAGCACTGGGGAGTGCGGACCGTGTGCCAGGCACTGAGATACACCCGCTTCTGCCTGATCTCAGGGATTCTCCATGATTTGAGTTGAATTTATTAATGTTCTTGTTTGGGGGATGAGAAAGTGAGACACAGTGAGGTTGAGTAACTTGCTAAAATGACAGCAGTTGAGGGTCACAGGTGGCTGCCTGAGGGGATTAGCAGGTGCTTCCCATGGCAGTTGTCCTGGTGCCTTGGATGGCCATGGCAACACCTGGGCCGGGACAGACATTCCAATCGGTATGACCGAATTGGAGGTCCCTCATCCTCCACCTCTTTGAGAGATGAGGTCTGGTAAGATCAGGGATGAGGTAGTTGAGCTTGCACCTGCCATTCCAGACCCACAGGAAAAGGAGACAGTGTCTGGGGCTACAGGGAATCACGGAGCTTAGATCACAATGCAGGATACTCCTGGGGAGTGTTGTGCTGCCAAGAGCTCAAACTAAAATACTGCAGGGTCCTCTCGCGAAGGTGGGGGACCCTGCAGTCCCCCAAGGGAGGCTGGCTTGTGTGAAGACAGAAGGGCAGTAATGTGCAGAGACTTGCTGGGTGCCCCATGCAGAATGTTCATAGGCATTTGAGGTAGGGAACTATTATCCCCATTTCACAGTTGGGGTTGTTGTCCTGGGTCACACCATGAGTAAAAGTGGGGCTGGATTTCAGCCCAAGTCTATCTGAAACCCAGAGCCATTTGGTAGCAGAGGCAGCTGTGATTCACAGAGGTGAACCAAGCTGTCTGGGTTGGTGTAAAGGGTCAGTCGAGAGTGATGGCTCAGACCAGGGTGGCAGCCATGTGGGGCTGATGGGATTTTCTCATGGTTTGATGTCGTCTTTGCAAGGACGTTCTTTCAAATGAATGAGAATCCTTTTCTCCTATCTCCTCCCTCTCCTTTCTATTTCTTTTTTTCTTTTCTTTTCTTTTTTTTGAGACAAAGTCTGACTTGGCCATCCTTAGTAGAGTGCCGTGGCATCTTAGCTCACAGCAACCTCAAACTCTTGAGTTCAAGTGCTCCTCTTGCCTCAACCTCCCAAGTAGCTGGGACTATAGGTGCCCACGACCATGCCCAGCTATTTTTAGAGATAGGGTCTTTCTTTGGCTTAAGCTGGTCTTGAACCTGTGAGCTCAGGCAATCCACCTGCCTCAGCCTCCCAAGTGCTGGGATTACAGCCGTGAGCCACTGTGCCCAGCCTTCTATTTCTAAAATGTACTTCTGACAGTATGACTCTCCTGATTAAAAACTTTCAGAAATTCCTGCTTGCCTGATTTCCTAGCAGGGTGCATAAGATGACTTATCTTCCAACCCAACTCACAGGTGCCCAGGCATTGCCCCATCCTGGCCCAGCCACATAAGACATCTCACTGTTCCACTAGATGCCCAGCACTTCTGCAAATCTGTTCTGTCTCTCTGCTGTGGCCTTCTTTCTGCTCTGTCCTTATCAGCCTTCAGGACCAGAGAGATTGCCTGGGACACCTTGACTCTCCTTGCGGAGTCAGGCACTTTCTCCTTCTGCCTCCTGGGCACTCTTTTTTTCTCCTCTGGTCCAAGTCTTGTTTTTATCTGGCACCACCTTCCATTTGTTTTGTTGTTGTTGTTGTTGTTTGTTGTTTTCATTTTATTTTATAAAGCCACCTCATTCAGCTCTTTCAGCTGGGTATGTTGGGAATTACTTCCCATTTCTAAATAACAAGCCTGCACTGCTGCTGCTTTCTGTAGGTAACATCTGATGATGTCCCATTGTGGAAAGAAAGAGGGTTTAGTTACTGTTCCTCCCCTTCTTCATAAGTATGCCCACCCCTCGCCATATTACCACCACCCTCCCTTGGTGGTTATAAGATAATTTAGGTTAAATCAGCATTCAGTATTTCTATTATTACAATTTTTAAACTTAACTTTCAGTTAAGATTATGAATATCTTTCTTTCTTGCACAATCTTTTGTTGTCTCTGAAATTAAGTTCCTCACTTTTTTTGTTTGCTTACATTCTATGTACTTATCATTCATTTAATACTAAACTCTCCTCTATTTATGTCCCTTTCAAGACATTTGAATACATGAGATATTTCATCCATTTTTCTTCTTGAGATGGCTATGTGTGCTAGAAGCATTCTGACGTGCCTCCCCTTTGACCTGGTTATTCTCTAGATGACAGCACTCTAAAGTGTGGACCACCCTAACACCATCAACATCTCTTGAAAGAAATGCAAATTTCTGGGTCTCCAAACTCACTGAATGAGAAACTCTGGGCTTGGGGGCCAGAAAACTGTGTTTAACAAGCCCTCCAAGTGATTTAAAGTTTTTAAAGTTTGAGAAGCAGCTACTCTAGGCTTTGACTCTGGCCACTGAGACCTCTTAGGACCATCCTGCTGGGACCTCCTCACCTCTCTCCTGAGCTGGATCTTGTTTCAGGTAACAAATGAATGCATCTTTCTTTGACTAATTTCTTTGTGTGGATGGAGCATATCCTTTAGTAGTTTTCTGAGAAAGGGATGGCTACAACTCTTATCAGAATTTCTGCATCTACAAATATCTATATCCTTCTATTCTATACTTACTTTGGTTACGTTAGTTAGGTATACAGTTCTGGGCTGGAAACAATTTCTTTGCAGCATTTTAAAGGCACTTTTCTGTTGTCTTCTAATTTGCATTTTTGCTGTTAAGAAAACAGATTCTATTCAGATCCTTGATATTTTGCATGAAGTATCTTTTGTTTCTATATAGAATCTTAAAGAATCTTTTCTTTGCCCTCAGTATATGAAATTGCACCAGAAGAGGTCTTAGTGGGAGTCTGTTACCATCCCTGTGGTAGGCATTTGGAATGCCCTTTCAATGTAGAAATTCATTTTCTCAATTATTTCTTTGATGATTCTTTTCATTATATATGTTCTCTTTTTCAAGAACACCTATCATTTTTAGGTTGAATTGGACCACTTTCTTCTTTCTTTCCAATTTCCCATTTCTTTGTCTTTTTCTGTTTTCTGGGGGACTTTTCTCAATTTTATACTTTTATTGAATTTTTCATATTTTTAATTTTTAAGAGTTCTTTTATTATTCTCAGAATATTCTGTATTTATTCTATCCTATTCTTACTTTGTTGATGAGCTATCTTCTCTGATTTCTCTGAGGATAATACAGATGTCTAAGTTTTCTTTTCCCTGTGGAGTATCTATTTCCTGCTTGCTTTCTGTTTTAGGTTTTGTCTTTTATATTAGAGTGTGTCCACAAATGGCTAGTGACTCTCTTGGTCATTTTTAAATAGGGAATTAAAAAACTAATGCTTCCTTTGTGGGATGGGTGAGGTTTTTCTCCTGGGGTCTTTACTGTAAAATGATCTCATTGGGTACTTCCTTGCAGAACCCTTGTACTGGCCATCTGTGTTTGCTAAACAAACAACCCAAAAAGCCCTGTAGACTCATCATCTACCCCGAAACCAACCCCCATTTCAGCAGAGGCTGTGCACTTGCCGTTGCCAGCCCCAGGATGCTCTTTGCTGAGATATCTCAAGGCTCTCTCCCACACTTTCTTCAAATTTCTTCCTAAAACACCACCTTGTCCAAGAGATGTCTCCCCCATCATTCTTCATTCCCCCACCTTCCATTATTTTTCTCTATAACACATCATCCCTGACATACTCTGTATTTATTTGTTGATTTGTTTATGTCTTCTCTCTCTAGAATATGGTGAGTTCCACGAAGGAAGGAATTTTGTGTATTCTGTTTGTTAGTCTAGTCTCAGTGTCTAGAACACAGTTTGACCCATAGTAAGTGCTCAGTAAAGTTGCTGATAACTTAATGACAAACTGGTGACATTTCTTCAATTCAGAGATTATATTTGTGAACAGCTAGTGGTCGTGGAGGCCGTTCTTATGTGTTTCTGGCATAATGGAATTTTAAATTCAGTCTGTTCTCCTTATTCACTGTAGTTAACTTGTATTCTGTATGGTCCCTGAGAACACCACCTTAGCCAACTCTGAGGGGATATACAGGGTTAGGTGCCCACAAGTCTCTGTTCACAAAATTTCCAATAACTGATTAATACCAATTATACTTTATGTGCAGTTTTGATTCACTGATATTAGGCTCACAGACAACAGCCCTTAAATTACAGAGTAGTTGTGACCTGAGACTGAACAAAACTGCTCTAACATATGTTTTCTCCCTGAGTCACACCACAGTCTTCTTTCCTGAGGCCAGTAGACAGCTCCTGAACACCTGGCTTGGGGCCCATTTTAAACAGCAGACTCACCGAGAAAAAGCACAAAAATGCCAAAATTATGGCACTAAATAGACTGAGAAAAGGACACTTGTTTACACCGTAAGAGCTGACACAAAAAGGCAAAGCATCACCTTTTTCTAATTTCAGGTGAGAGCATATGCATCAGATGAATCATATTTTTCACATGGCATAATCCAGGAATGACTCTGAATTTGCCAGGAGAACTTATTGACGGTTACAAATAAATGCTATCAAGTCAAGGAATTTGCAAATATGGAATCCACAAATAAAGAGCATCTAGTGCAATTCACAACTACTCTGTAATTTAAGGTTACCTAAGATATTGTCTTAAAAACCATCCAATGACATTATTGAGAACAATAGGAAAATTAATATTTACATGCCATTTCCCATGCTTAGCTGTTATCCCCCCTGTCACCTACAAAATTCACCATCTAATGGGGGCTACCGACCCAGAAGTAAAATGGAATGAGCTTTGCTTCAAGTCCTCAGGAGGTCTGGGGGGAACATCTCAGGAAGTTGGCCTAGACAGTCTGGAAGGATGTGTAGTGGCCCAGGTGGGGTACGGCACACACAGGGCAGAAGCACAGAGCTGAGTGGAAGTGGCCACTGGACGTGGGGAAGTTGACTGGCAAAGTCATGGGGGGACCAGGCTATTGGACCTCAGTGTGGCGATTCTACGCATCCATCCCTGGCCTTTGGGTTTTAGAAAGACGATGCTCAACGTCTGCTCAAGAACTTGGAGCCCAATGTCCAGATTCCCTCGGAAACTGGCTCCCCACCAAGGAGGCGGAAGCGAGAAGCGCAGATGTCCAGAGACGAGGCTGCTCTAGAGGTGAGCTTGGGTTTGTGTCTGTTTGCTGAGCTGCAAACTGGGGGGTGGACGGGCCAGCTGGATTTTCCCAATAGGCTGCTTTTGTTGAGGTGTGATTTACATACAATTTGATGAGTTTTGACAAATGCACTCACGCTTGGAACCTATACCCCTATCAAGAAGGTCCCATCACCCCAGGAATGAGACCTTTGTCGTCAATCCCCACCTCCCACACAGATTTCCCGAGACAACCAGGGATGTGCTTTCTGTCACCACAGCTCAGTTTGGCTGTTCTAGAGCTTCCTGGAAATGAAACCTGTGTCCCCTCAACAGAATGCTTTCAAAGTTGTCCATATTGTCACATGTATTCATAATCCACAGTTCAGTGCTGAGTGCTGGCCATGTGTGATGTGCCGCAGTTCAGTGGATGTGTGGCTGGGTCACTGCGTCTCTGTGGGTCTGCATGTGTCACTGTGATGGAGTGTGAGCCTGCAGGTGTTTGGCATCCCCTATCCCTTTGTCTCTGTCTTTCCTAATCTCTTTTTACCTCCCTACCCAACTCCATGCTATTAGTTCCCTGATCACAGAAATGAGAATGTCCACATGAAAACGGGGGCACACGTGTTCGGATTAACACTATCCTGACGGCCAAAACAGGGAGACAATTCAAATGTCCACTCACTAACAATGGAAAAATAAAGTGTCATATTCATAGATGGAATAGTATTTGGCCATAAAAAGGATTGGGGCCAGGAGCAATGGCTCACACCTGTAATCCTAGCTCTCTGGGAGGTTGAGGCAGGAGGATCAGTTGAGGTCAGAAGTTCAAGACCAACCTCAGCAAGAGTAAGACCTCATCTCTACAAAAATATAGAAAAATTAGCTGACTGTTGTGGCAGGCACCTGTAGTCCCAGCTACTTGGGAGGCTGAGGCAGGATGATCCCTTGAACCCATAAGCTATGATGATGCCATGGCACCCTAGCCTGGGGACAGTGCAAGAACCTGCCTCGGAAAAAAAAAAAAAAAAAAAAATACTGAAGTACTTATAAAAGCTAAAACATGGATGAACCTTGAAAATATCATGCCAAATGGAAGGATGAAAGAATTCAGTCACAAAAGAATCACATATTGTAGTATTCCATTCATGTGAAATACCAGAAGAGGGAAATTGCTAACAGACAGAAAGGAGATGAGAGGTTGCCAGGGGCTGGCAGCTGAAGGGTTTCTCTTTGATGCCATGAAAATGTTGTAAAATTGATGGTGGTGATGGCTGCACTTACCCATGAAGACACCAAAAATGTTAAATTGTGTACTTTATGCAGAGGAAGTGCACGGTGTGTGGAGAAGCGATGAAAACAACAAATGCATGTGAAATGTATAATTACACCTTAGGAATTTATTAATAGTCTGCAAAGAATGAGCAGAGGCACCAGATCAATGTTGGTTCTTTATAATGGTGAGATTCTACCTGATGGATTTTAAAACATTCTGTTTCCTGAGAATTCTTTATCACAAGATAGCAGTGGGGAATATGGGAGGAACTAAAGCATGCTGTTTTGCATCTGTCCAGATCATTACTACTTTTTTTTTCCTCCTAGTTTAACATACTTTTTTAAGGGGTTTGGAATTGAAGATTTTTCTCAAAAGCTTTGATGAATTTAAGAGCATTCCAGCCAATATAATAAAACCTGTTAAGAATGTCAGACTTTGTTCAAACACCTGTTTGTTCTTTTTGTCTCCAGTCATTAAATCAGTGCTGCTGCATGGCACTCTAACTCTTGACTTTTTATATTCAGTCATAAAGTTGACTTTCAGCACAGAAGATACTTATAAACAAATAAAAGTTCTTATTTTTCTCTTATTGTTCTAAGATTTGGCACTCTTTTTACTGGTGCCATTAGATATCTTTATTATTGTGACAACTCTAGACCTGCCTACTTTATCTAATGTAATTATGCATAATGTCTACAGGTTGTTTAATAATCAGTCACACAGAGAACTGAGGAGCTGATGCTGTTTGTTTGCTTCTATGATACAGAGATGTCTAAAAACTTAAGATGAACATGTTTTGTAAGTTAGTGATCTCCACACACATAAAGGGACATATTAATACTGGTTCACTTGTAAATTATTATTCACATAGACCGCTGTAGTAGATAAAATTCTCTGGTATACCTGCTTATGTGTTGCCTCACACTGTGCGTGATTTTGTTTCTTTTGTTAAGCAGCACTTATGTAGACAGTGCATTTCCAAACATACTGAGCACTCAGAGTGTAGTCAACAGTATTTTTAATGAATATCAGTTTTCCTTTATAGACAGCCATGGCCTTAAAAATATTCAAATACTGCACTGTGTTGCACAGACACTACTTGTTTTTCTCCATTCATATTTTTATGAGTAGAATTTGGGCTTTTAAAGTCCTCTTCTTATTCTTTGAAGCATGTTGCATACTTCCCTGATGGGATGGATGGTTCTGTAAATGAAGGGATATTTAAACTTGCTATTATTATTCAACATCATTAATGGTCACTGTGAACCATTACAAAGAATGTGCAACTTGCTTATGCCTGAAAGAAGTCAGAACTAGAATGTGTGGCTATGTGGGGACTGCATAGGTTTCTTAATTGACCTATAGCTAAACCTTACTTGATGTGTTTGTTCATAGCTTTCAGCATTTCAAGACATCCAAACGCTACTACCAACATTTTCCTGTGCATTAACCACTGCATTAACATACTTCAGTATGAACAGTTACTGAACTTTGTAAATATGTGAATTTTTTATTTAGGTAGATGCATTTTTTGGTCTGTTTACTGCTCTTCTCAGTTTTATTCAATAAACTTGCATTTTGAGGGAAAAGAAAAGAAAAAGAAGGAATAATACCCAACACAATCTATGAAACACATATCACGCTGATTCCCCAAACCAGGAAAAGATCCATCAAGGAAAGAAAACTATAGACTAATTTCTTTAATGAATATAGATGCAAAAATATTTAATAAGATGCTATCAAACAGAATCCTGCAACACATCAGACAAATCATACACCATGACCAAGTTGGTTTTATCCCAGGATCTCAAGGTTGGTTCAACATACGTAAATTAAAAAATATAAAACAGCCCATAAACAAAACAAAAAACAAAGACCATATGATTCTCTCAATTGATGCCTAAAAAGCTTTTCATAATATCCAGCATCCTTTCATTATCAGAACACTTAAGAAAATAGGTGTAGAGGGGGCATTTCTTAAACTCATAGAGGTCATATACAGCAAACCAACAGTCAAGATCATATTGAATGGAGTAAACTTGAGAACATTTAAACTCAGATCAGGACACAGGCAAGATTACCCATTGTCTCCACTATTATTTAACATTGTAATGAAAGTCTTAGACATACCAATCAGGCAAAAGGAAGTGATCAAGGGTATCTAAATAGGGTCAGAGGAGATCAAACTTTCACTCTTAACAGATAATATGATTTTAGAACTGGAAAATCCAAGGAACCCAGCTACAAAACTCTTAGAAGTGATAAAGGGATACAGTAATGTCTCAGGATACAAAATCAACACTCACAAATCAGTAGCTTTTATGTATATCAATTATAGTGAAGCTGAAAAATCAATCAAGGACTCTATTCCTTTTACAGTACTGCCAAAGAAGATGAAATATTTGGGAACTTACCTAACAAAGGATATGAAAAATCTCTATAAAGAGAACTAGGAAACTCTGAGAAAAGAAATAGCCGAAGATTTTAACAAACAGAAAAACATACCATGCTCATGGATGGGAAGAATCGACATTGTTAAAATGCCCATACTACCCAAAGCAATATAAATTCAATGCAATACCTATTAAAGCACCACTGTCATACTTTTAAGACCTGGAAAAAAATAATACTTCATTTGATATGGAATTTGAAAAAAACTTGAATAGCCAAGATATTACTCAGAAATAAAAACAAATCAGGAGGAATCATAGTAGCAGACTTCAAACTATACTATAAATCCATAGCATGGTACTAGCACAAAAACTAAGAGTTAGATGTATGGAACAAAATAGAGAACCAACGGAGGAACAAAGCTACTTATCATCATTTGATCTTTGTTAAGCTTATCAAAAACATTCGTGGGGGAAAGATTTCCTATTTAACATATGGTGCTGGGTGAACTGGCTGGCGACCTGTAAAAGACTAAAAGTTGACTCCAAAGTTTCACGTTAACAAAAATTGACTCTCACTGGATAAAAGACTTAAATATGAGACATTGAAAAATAAAGATACTTGAAGAGAATGCAGGGGAAACTCTTGAAGAAATTTTCCTGGGAGAATACTTTATGAGAAGAAACCTCTGGGCAATTGAAGCAACACCAAAAATACATTACTGGGATCTGATTAAACAAAAAAGCTTCTGCACAGCCAAGAACACAGTAAATAAAGCAAGCAGACAGTCCTCAGAATGGGAGAAGATATTTGCAGGTTATGTCTCTGGCAAAGGTTTGATAACCATAATCCACAGAGAACTAAAATGTATTAGCAAGAAAAGAACAAGTGATGCCATATCATTATGGACAAGAGATTTGAATTGAAATTTCCCAGAAGACAGGCACATGGCCTACAGATACATGAAAAAATGCTCATCATACTTAATATTTAGAGAAATGCAAATCAAAACGACTTTGAGATATCATCTAACTCCAGTAAGAATAGCCCACATAACAGAATATCAAACTATAGATGTTGGCATGGATGTAGAGAAAAGGGAACACTTCTGCACTGTTGGTTTGGTGGGAATCCAAACTAATATGTTCCTTTTGGAAAGAAGTTTGAAGATCACTTAGAAATCTAAAAATAGACCTGTCATTTGATCCTGAAATTCCTCTAATATGTATATATCCAGAAGACCAAAAGTCACTTTATAACAAAGATACTAATACCAGAATGTTTATTGCACCCAATTCATAATTGCCAAGTCATGAAAGAAGTCCAAGTGCCAGTCGACCCACGAATGGATTAATAAGTTGTAGTATATGTACACCATGGAATATTATGCAACCTTAAAAAAGATGGAGACTTTACCTCTTTTATGTTTACAAAGATGTTGCTGGAACATATTCTTCTTAGTAAAGTATCTGAAGAATGGAAGAAAAAGTATCCAATGTACTTAGCTCTACTATTTACCTAATATATAATCACCCACACTTCCATATGAAAGCTATAACTCAACTAAAGCCCAGGATGAAGGGGGAAAAGGAGGGAGAAAGAGGGGAGGGGGTGTCATCAGTGGGACCACACCTATGATACATTTTATAAGGGTACATTTCAAATATATTAAGTGTAGAATAAAAATGTCCTAACACAATAATTAAGAAAGTGTAGTGAAGGCTATTTTAACAAGTTTGTTGTAAGTATTTCATATTGTATATAAAACCAGCACATTGTACTCCATAAATGCATTAATGTATGCAGCTATGATTTAATTAAAAAATAACATTTCCTTCATTATCTCATCCTGTGATAATTTTCAATCAATTAGGTGTTTTGAGGAAAGATGTAAAACATGAAACGTCTTATAATTGTGGCAGATAACTTGTTTGACACCCCTTGCATCTAAACAATTTATTACCTGTTATGCAGACTGTTGTCAGAAGTCGTAAAGGATAACTGGAAAAATGGTAATTTCTTTTTTTTTTTTTTTTTAAAAATGGTAATTTCTACATGCTTTGGAATTTGAAGTAGTCTTCAAAGACATAGTTCTTACAGTAGAGAATGTGGTTGTGTTATTTCTTGTCTGACGAGACTGCACCTTGGCATAAGAAAAATCTTGTCACCTTTTGCATAAGTGGTGCAGGTATTGCATGTCTAATATTACATAGTTTAATATTTTTATTATTTTGGAACATTTTATATTTAAAAAATATCTATAAAATAGTACAGAAAGTTTTTGTTAACTCTTCACCCAAATTCCTCTTATATTACTATGTACATCTATCAAAACTGAGAAATTAACACCCGCAACTTAACTACAACCTCTGTTCAGATTAAAGAAGTTTTTTTAGTAATGTTATTTCTCTGTTTCAGTATCTGATCCATGACACCACATTGCATTTAGTAGTCTATTGTATTTCCTTTGACTTTTCTAACCTGTGACAATTTTTGATGAACTTGATACTTTTGAAGAGCACAGGTCAGGTAAATTCCAAATGTTTCTCAATTTGGGTGTATCTGATGTTTGTTTATCTCATGATTAGACTAGGGGAAATATGATGGAGAGGGAAATGCTTTTTGTTACCATATTATATCAAGGAAAAATAATGTCAATATGACGTCACTGGTGATGTTGTGGTCTCTTGCTCTTGAGACCACATCAGAAAAAATAGGAAGATATGGTTTTGAGAAAAAGAAAGAGAAATTTTATTACTGTGCTTAGAAAGGTGGAAAAATGGAAGACTGTATGTCTCAAAATACTGATTTTTTCTCCTGCACTTAAGCAGAAACACAGAGCTTTTTTAAAGGGGAAGGTTTAGGTTTATAGGTAATGATTCTTGTTTTCCCATCTCTGTCCTTTTTCTGCTGAATAAAAAACCTTGACCTCTGCCCACCTGAAAGACCTCCATACCTTTCCAGCTGAGCACCAACCTCTAGGCCAAACTTCTGCAGTGCAAAGAACAAAAGACATTTTCCTGCACCTCCACAGTGACCAGTATTAGAGGCAAGGATACTCAGTTTCAAAAAAAAGTTTTAAAGAGATAGAAAATGTTTCTGCCAATTTTTAGGTCATTTCCTGTTACAATATTGCCTTTGAATGCTTGGCTAAGGTAACTTATGCCAGGCATTTGCACTGCAAAGTTGCCATATTTCCCTTTGTTTTCTCTATTCAATATTATTTCTTTTCTTCTTTTATTTTTTTTAAATCATAGCTGTGTACATTAGTGCAATCATGGTGTATAATGTGCTGGCTTCATATACAATCTGTTTCTCAAATATGTCTCAATTCGTAATTGATAGTGCTTATATTCCAGGATGTGGCATAGTTTTTCCCATAGTACAAACCATTCTGTTAATATAAATGTTAAGACTGATGGTCATAGCAGGCACCAAAAAAGTGTATAAGGAGAAATATTCAGCAGGAATAAATAGGTGAACATCACTGTGACAAGAACTGGGCATGTGCTACTCAATGGAATATCTACTAGGAGCATTGAAAGGGTATTATAGATCTCACATATGGGGGAAGAAAGGTTTGAGATGACCAATAGTGCAGGCCCCACCAATACTGTTAGCTGGAACACAAGAGTAAATTTAGGGTCTACAAAGGAGAAACCACTTCCTTGGCAACTTGAGATGTGCAGCAATATCATATGAAAGTATGGTTATTTGATTACATAGGAGGACTTGATTTGTCAGAGGCTGAAAATTAATGTAAAACACTGTAAAGCTGACACAGGTTGCTTGGCATAACTGTCTCTAATTTCAAAGAAAACATTTCTTGGTATTTTGTCATAGTAAAGTATCATGAACCAGCATGAAAGAGAATGAACCAGAGTGGAAATGGTGGGGAATGAGAGGAAAGGTACAAGCGACAAGGATGGAATCAGAAGATCTGGAGCAGCCACAGCTGAAGCCAGTATCAATATACAAAATCAGCTTTATTTTATAGTATCTCAGCAGGGTTTTTTATGAGGAAGTAGAATAGACAACTTATTTTTGGTCTTACAATATGATTGGAAAGCGTAAATAACTTTATCAAGAACAATTCATTCTGTTTATCATTTCTATTACATAACATAGTTAACATATGTTAAAGATAAGAAATAAAAATGGAAGGGTCACATAACTTTCTGCATAGTTTCCAAAGATTAACTAGGTAAAGAAAGAGATACATGACTTCTGGCAAAACATCTAAGAAGCAGAAAAACATGTTGCTTTAAAAGGAGTAATACAACAGCTTCTTGGCCTTTTGGCTAAGATCAAGTGTAAAAGGAGCAAAACATGTTGACTTAGCAGGAGGAAAGCATGTTTGTTTCTAGTCCTTACTTAAATATTGTTATTGTTATTAAATGTTAAGTCTTTTTTATTTTGTGAAGGCAAAAAGTTGAAACCTAATAAACACAAGTATATGTAAAAAAAAAGTGAATACAACATAATGATATTCAAAGAAATAAGTCTGTGAACTGAAAGTGTTGATTGAACGATAAAGGTCAATGGAAGTATAATAAAAACAAAAAAAATAATAAAAATAAAAGGAGGAAAAATCTGTTGACTCAGCATGAGGAAACCAGCGTTAGGTTGTTCCCTAAAGGTCTCCCAGGATGTAGGGGTCCTGCTGTTACTGGAATTTCACCCATCAGTAGGTCCTTGATCTCAGAGATTCAAGGAACAGAATGAACCCATGGACCACATATCAGTGGCAAGACAAGAATTTATTAGGAAGAAATACAGAACAAGTAAAAAGCACCAGAGTTTCTAGCAGGGGAAAAGCATGAACTGGGTAGTCTCTATGTGTGTTCTTTATCTAGGGGTATTAGGTCTTGAGAATTACACTTGGCCAGGACATGGCAGATGAAATCACATTTTCATTGAGTGTTATCAACAAATAAATGAATGCAGTGCTTTCAACCCAGGGTGTTTCCTTCATGAACTTGCCAAAGCCTAGGAAAAATGGGGTCCCCTGTCCAGCCTTGAATGGAGGAATCCTGTACCAATCCTCCCTCTTCAAGTAGAAACTCCACCTGCTGTTAGGGAAAAAATGATGATGATTCAATCTAACTGCTTCCTGCCGGACTGGGCGATGATAGAAGGGGGCAGTTAGGGTTTCTCCAGAGGGAGGGGGTGATCCAGGGGTTCATAACAGAATCAGGTGTTGGACTAGAACCATCTTTACTGTTTGTGGCCTGATGACATCATCTCTGCAAGACACAAATCTGGTTAACATATTAAAAGGAATGTGTAGAAGAGTGAGAGGAGGGAGTTAATTACAGTGCTATTGGTGTCAGGTTGGAGATATAAAGTCAGTGATTTCAAAAGAAAACTATATTAACACTTTCCTTGCTGGTTTCTAAATTATAACTTCAAATTTTCTTTAGGCCCTCAAGTGTAAGTGGACTGTGGTTGATTCTCTTCATTGTCTGCTTTTGTAAGAGATGGGGGGTTCCAGAATTTTACTCGTGAATGATGTATCCAGGAATATATTCCCACAACTTTAACAGCTGTAGAAGATAAGATAACAGAAAAAAGACCCTCCTGAATTGGGGTCAGGGAAGGTGAATTGGAAGGAAGAGTTTTGATCATAACTAGATCTCCAGGGGAGAAAACTTCTTTTAGTGTTGAATGTGAAGATATACTAGGGAGGTTCTTAAGGATTTGTTGAAATTTATCTAAAGAATAATATGTTTTACTAATTCTGTAGTTTCTTGATCTAATAATAATCCATTAGTTAAAAAGGGCCTTCCGTATAATAACTCAAATGGGTTACAACCAAGTGTCTCAGGTAAATTTCTTATTTTAAGAATAATGGAAAATAATTTAGTCTCTTGAGTTAGTTTGCTTAACTATCCTTTGTTTTTATCATTCATTTTTTCTACCTTTCCAGAGGACTGTGGCCTTTAAACACAGTGTTAATTATATTTTATGCCCAGAGCTTTAGATACTCCCTGTATAACCGCTGCTTTTCTTTATTAAGTCAAATACACATAGATCATGAATAAAATGTATGCATATGTGGGATACAATGTGTTTTTTTATACAATCTGACATGCTTACATCAAACCAATCAACATAGTTTTGCCTCATTTACTTAATTATTGTGTCAAGATATTTATGTTCTACATATGAAATATGAAATGTCTCATATTTATATAAATGATTTCACCCACCTTAATTAGTATGTCCCTTTCCATAAGAGGAGTAGGGCTTTTCAGGCATGATTAAGAAGGCATGAAAGAACAGTCAGCTGCCTCAGTTGCAGCTTAAAGGCTGAAAGAAGAATTTGGTAACTGGCTTCCCAAACACCCCCTGTATAGTTACAGGTTTGGGGGCTAGAAGAACAGGGTTAGAGAGTAGTACAGAAAAGGTTGCTCCAGTGTCCAGAAGAAATTCCGTCTCCTGTCCCTCCAATATGAGGCATACCCGGGGCTCTTGAGGGGTGATGACACAAGCTGGGACCATGAGAAACTGCCCCAGGCACCTTCAGTCTAGTTCAGGGGATCATGGTGTCACTATCCCAGGAAACCTTTGCCTCTGAGGGCAGACTGTCCTCCAGTGATCACCCTTGCATTCTAGACAGGGGCCCAGTGGCTCGCCTGACAGACGGTGTTGCCGGAAGTAATCTCACCTGAATTGGACTGTCCGACTACATTGGAAGCATTTTTTCTTAACTTCTCTGGCTTCTCTCTGCCCCTGAATGGTGCCTGTTTGTTGGAGTGCCATTACTAGGGCTGTCTTTCTTTTTTAATCCCTTCTTTCTTTTCCTCTTCCTCCTGATCTCGATTACAAAAAGACCACTATGGCCATTTTAAGATTCTCTAGGTTATGATTGAAGCCTAGAGCCAATTTCTGGAGTTTGATTCGAGTGTCTGGGGCTTCCTGAATGATACATTTATCTTTTAAAATAATTTGGCCCTCTAAAGAGTCAGCTGTAAACTGAATGTGTTTTCTCATTACCTCCCTAAGCCACTAAAGAAAGGCTGAGGGACTTTCATTTTGCTCCTGGTAAATAGTAAAGGATTTAGTATAATTCCTGGGGTTTTCTTTGGTTCAACGTAAACCTACCAGGATACATGTTAGCAAATGTTTATGCCACCAGTCACCTTGTTTCTTAGGGTCCTATTTAGGAGGATACTCAAAGGGAACAGCCTGCCTTCCCCTGGGATATCTGTCACTTTCCTCAAAGACCATACTGCTATCAGTATTTGACATGAACCACAAATCACTCCACTTTCAAGTCTCATGTAAAACTTCATTTCTTATTAAAAGTTAAAGTTTGATTTAATAGTAGCATTACTTCTCTCTAAGAGAGGTCAAAGCTTTGTCCTATCTTGTGAAGAACATCTGTGTACCTACCTGGGTCATCAGAATTTTTTCCTAAATCAACATTAATTTCTTTTAAATCTGCCAGGGAAAGTGGAGTGAATACATGCACATTTCCCCTCTTACCACCCGTGGTTTCAACCATGGGACACAAAGGATACATTTGCTTCTGGGGGTCCCATTAGGACCAGAAGAAACCCTTGAAACAGAGTCTTTCTTGGAGTTTTCTAAAGGAACCAAGGAAAGTGCAGAAGTAGGTAGTAGATTGGAATTAGGTGGTGACAACGTCTGTCTCAGGAAACCCTGGTCATTTGGGGGACATTATTATAGCTAAGAGAGCTGGACCTGAAAGGTTTTTACACAGTTGGGGGTTGTCTCTGAGAAAAAAGAAAGCTTGCACATAGCGTACTTCAGAACACTTCTCTTATTATATACAAAAAGGATCTAAGTGAAAATGGAATCATAATTTAGAGTACACTCTGGTGACCATTGTTCACCATTGGAGAGTTGATACTGAGGCCAGGGCTGGGTGCAGAAGAAAACCATACATTCTTTTTTCAGTGTCTGGGGATCAAAAATGTTCTAGTGCTTCAGAATACAACCCATCAGTGTTTTCCAACAGCTCAGGCCAAAAAAAACAGGTACCTGTGAGCCATAGTGGTCCCAACTGATGAAAGTTCTCTTGGCAAGATAACATGTTACCTGGGTATTCTCTTATAGAGAGAATGTTACCCATCTATGGGAAAGAGCAAACTTCCATTGTCTTAATTAATCCCACCCTGTATTTCTGGGTTGTCAAAGCATCCTCTGTCTTCTGACCAACCCAGAAAGCCTTCTAGCCAAACAAAAGGAAGCATTCTTCCAATGCTTGGGGAAGAATCCCTGAGGATAGTGGCCTCCTCAACCCATCCACTTGTCTAGATTTAGCAACAATTACAAGTGTAGCCCTTCATACCATTGGCTGTTCTGTGATTGTTACTTGCTGGCATCCCAGCCCAAGAAATCGGGTATCAAGAATCCTGGTCCCACCTGATACAAGTTCTGCCCCTTTCTGCATCTGCCTCAGAGTATCAATCAAAGTGGGATGAGCCCTGTCCTGCAGAAAACAGCTGTGTGTTGCTTGCACATTTAACCAGCTTCTTCTAAATTCCCAGTAACAAAGGAAAATTGCCATTCTGTCATGAACAGATTTCCAGACTCCTTTCTTCCCCAAATTTTAGCAAGGCAATAATCAGGGTTGAGAGACACTTTAAAATTTTTGCATTAGAATTATCTACAACTAGGCGAGGTCTTAGGGAAAACTGGAATTATTTTAAACTTTCCCATTTACACCAATAGACCAAAAAAAAAAAAAAATCTAATAGCCAGGGTCATTTTCTTTGCATTTCTTCCTTTTTAAAGTTAACTGTAGCCTTGGGTTTAGGGAAATTCTTGCCTTGGGGCTTCCCTTTGTAGGCTCCTGGTCACCCAGAGAAGCCCTGTTGTCCTTTGGAGCTGACTTCTTGGCCTCTAATTGATAACATAGTTCAGCTTTTTTCTCAGATACTCAAAAAGCCAATTGAATTAAATTTTGCAATAAAAATGACCTTACAACACACTGACAACATCTGAAAAATGATAGAAAGAGCCAGTAAATGTTATTTAATATATAAAACAATTCTTTACCTATATTGGAACAATGCATGCAAACTGCAAGGAGAGAGAGAGAAAGCATCAGGCGTCTGTTGAGATAAACAGAAGAAATTTGGGGCCATAGAATCCAAATGCAAACAATGAAAGGTCTGAGAAAGTACAGTTTGCAAAAAACCTTCCAGTGTCTGGGGTCAGAACAATTGCTGGGGACCCCAGGACCTCAGGGAGCTATTTCTGTTCGGCTCGGCTCTCAATCAGAAAAAGGGAGTAGATACAGAAGAGATTCAAAAGCCTCCTAACATTCCCTGCAGCTCCTTTCTGGAGCCAGGGGAAATTATAAAGTTCATTCCCTAACAGCCTCTCACTTGTGACCTGGTGGTCAACAGCCACACTATGCACTTTTAGGGCTAAAGGGGATCCAAATTATTAGTTTCCATTATAATCATTATAGACAAAAACAGATAGGGGTAAGTGCTACCATTGCTTAACACAGATCTCCAATCCTTCTTAATACAGATCTTCAATCCTGGACAATGCTCCCTAATATGTTACCAGAATTTCTCTCTTCAGTAGGTCCCTGGTCTCAGATTTGATGAATGAACCCACAGACCACAGATCAGTGGCAAGACAGGATTTTATTAGGAAGGAATACAGAAGAAGTAAAAAGCATCAGAGCTTCTGGCAGGGGGAAAGAACTAATGGGAGTTTCTGTGTGGGCTCTTTATCGACAGGTATTAGGTCTTGAGAATTACACTTGCCCAGGGCGTGGTAGATGGAAACACGTTTTCATCATTAATGAATGCTATTGATAAATGAAGGAATACAGTGCCTTCATGTCAGGGCAAAAGGTCAGAGTGTTCCCTTTATGAACTTGCCCAAGCCTAGGAAAATTGGAATCCCCTGTCCTGCCTTTAATGGGGGAACCCTGTACACTGCTGCCTCCTGACCTGCTCTCCACAGTAATGGACTACCCCCCCCCCCCAATTTGTGTTTGTGCATGTGTGTGTCTGTGTATGTCAGTGAGTATGTGTGTGTGTGTGCATAGTGGAGGATAGTTTATTTAGGGACATTGTTATCTTAACTATACTTAAAAGTTTAAAAACTATTATTGTAGACCACCTTTGCTTGAGTTCTCTGTAGATTCTAAACAGCCTTCAGAATGAGAAAAAATATTTACATGGTACAAATCTAAGAAAAGCTAATAACTAGAATCTACAGATAACTCAGCTAATAAATAGGAAAAAATCTGACCACACTTTAGTTCAAATGAAGGAGAAATAATTAGGTACTGAGATACAATAATCAATAAAAATGAATCACTTGTTAAGGATATGTCCAGCTATCATAAAATCCAAATATGAAATGTCAATTAGGAAAGAAAAGTGGTTGGTATTTTAAAAAGTAAAGGGGATTCTTTTTTTTTTTTTCTTTTTCTTCTTCAGCTTCAAATGAGTAACTAACTTTGTCTCTTCTTCTGAGTGCTGGTACTTTTATCTTGATGACAGAGGTAACTTAGCAACTATACTTTTTAGCAGGCAAAGAGATAAGCAAATAGTTTAACAAAATTTGCATTTTAACTCTCTTGTAGTAGATTGACCCTTTGAGTTCTGAAGTTTTGATGTATTTACTCATTACTTTAAACACATGTACAACTACAGAATTCTTTTTTATTTTTAATTTTCCCTTATTAAATCATATCTATGAACATTAATTCATTTATGAAGTACACTGTGCTGATTTGATACACAATGTGGAATGTTTACATTGAACTGATTAACATAACCATCTCCTTGTTTACTTAATAACTGTGGTAAAACATTTATATTCTATTCTTAATAGTTTTGAAATGTACCATTGCATTATGCACATTAGTTGAGGTCCCACCATGTACCCTCCCTTCTTCTGGTCTCCCCTCTTAATGCATAGGTGATTATATATAGATTTCATAGTACTATTGAGTACATTGGATACTTTTTCATCCATTCTTGAGATACTTTACTAAGAAGAATATGTTCCAGCTCCATCCAGGTAAACATAAAAGATACGAAGTCTCCACCTTTTTTATGGCTACATAGTATTCCACGATATACATATACCACAATTTGTTAATCTATTCATAGGTTGATGGACACTTGGGCTGCTCCCATGACTTGGCAATTATGACTTGGGCACAATAAATATTCTAGTGCAAAATTCGTTGTTTTAAAATTATCTTTGATCTTCTGGGTATACACTTAGTAGAGGAATTGCAGTATCAAACACCACGTCTACTTTAGCTCCTTAAGTGTTCTCCAAACTTCTTTCCAAATGAGCTGTATTAGCTTGCATTCCCACCTGCAGTATAGAAGTGTTCCCTTCTCTCTGCATCCATGCCAACATCTGTAATTTTGGGAATTTCTTGTATGGTGGTCTACTCTTTCTAGAGTTAGATGATATCTCAAAGTGGTTTTTATTTGTATTTCTCTGATGACTAAAGATGATGAGCATTTTTTTCATGTGTTTATAGGCCAATATCATACTGAATGGAGTAAAATTGAAAACATTTCCACTTAGATCTGGAACTAGGCAAGGATGCCCATTGTCTCCACTGCTATTCAACATAGTAATGGAAGTCCTAGCCATTGCAATCAGGCATGAGAAGGGGATCAAGGCTATTCAAATAGGGTTGGATGAGATTTAATGTGTAACTGCAATTTATCAGCTAATATTTGTTGAGTATTTTTGTATTAACACTTATTAGTGAAATTGGTCTGTAATTTTCCTTTTTGTTTGGGTCCTTTCCAGTTTTGGAATCAAGGTGACTTTTTTTCATAGAACATGTTGGGGAAGGTTTCTTATTTCTTCATGTTTTGGAATAGCTTCTACAGTATAGGTACAAACTCATCTTGGAGGATGTGATAGAATTCTTATGTGAAGCCATCTGGTCCTGAACATTTTTTGTTGAAAGCTTTTGTTATTGTTTCTGTAATTTCAGCACTTGATATTAATCCATTCAAGAGATCTGTTTTTTCCTGCTTAAATCTAGAAATATAGTGTGATTCCAGGTTTTTGTCCATTTCCTCCACAATGTCAAATGTCTGGGCATAAACTTTTTGGTAGTAGTCAGAAATGATCTCTTGTATGTGTGTGGCATCAGTTGTTATTTTCCCCTTTTCATTTTTGATTCACGTTATTAAATATTTTACTTTTCTATTTCTGGTTAATCTGACCAATGGTGTATCAAATTTATTTATCTTCATAAAGAACCAACTTTGTTTTACTCATTTTCTGAATGATTCTTTTATTTTCAATTTCATTTATTTCTGATTTAATTTTGGTTATTTTTTGTTTTCTACTAGGTTTGGGATTAGATTGCTCTTCCTTTTCCATTTATTTAAGATTATGCATTAGATTTTTAATGTGCTTTCTTTCTGTTTTTTGAATGTAAGCATCTAATGCAATAAATTTCCCTGTTAGGACTGCTTTTGCCTGTCCCACATGTTTTGGTAGCTTGTGCCTTCATTGTTGTTATGCTCAAGGAAGTTGATGATTTCCTTTTTTATTTCTTACTTGACCCAACTGTAATTCAGCATAAGGTTATTTAATTTCCATGCCTTCGTGTAGGGATGACAATTTTCACTGGAGTTGAGTTCCACATGTATTGCCTTGTCATCTGAGAAAATAAAAGATATAGTATCAATTCTTTGATATTGTTGAGGTTTGATTTGTGTCCTAGGATATGATTTTTGAAGAATGTTCCATGGGCTGATGAGAATAATATATATTCCATAGCTTTGAGATAGAGTGTTCTGCATATCCCTAATAAGCACAGTTATGGTAGGGTCATATTTATATCCTTTGTAATTTTGTTTAGTATTTGTTTAGAGGATCTGTATAACTCTATAAGAGGAGTTTTAAAGTCTCCTGCTATTATTGTTTTATAGGATACCACATTGCTCAGACTATTTAAGGTCTGTTTCAAGAATCCAGGTGCATTTAAGTTGGTTTCATAAGTATTTAGAATCAAAATGTCCTCTTGTTTTATTATTCCTTTGAACAATATGAAGTGTCTGTCTCTTTTTACTTTAGTTGCTTTCAATCCAATTGTATATGCAAATAAGACTGCAACTCTGGCACAGCACCCATAGCACAGTGATCAGAGTGCCAGCCATATACACCCAGGCTGGCAGGTTTGAACCCAGCCCAGGCCAGCTAAACAACAATGACAACTGCAACAAAAAAATAGGCAGATCTATTGGCAGGCACCTGTAGTCCAAGCTATTTGGGAGGCTGAGGCAAGAAAATCACTTATGCCCAAGAGTTTGAGGTTGCTGTGAGCTGTGACACTATGACACTCTCCTAAGTGTGACATAGTGATACTGTGTCTCAAAAAAAAAAAAAGAAAGAAAGAAAGAAAGAAAGAAAGAAAGAAAGAAAGAAAGAAAGAAAGAAAGAAAGAAAGAAAGAAAGAAAGAAAGAAAAAGAAAAGAAAGAAAAGAAAAGGAAAGATTGCAACCCCTCCTTTCTTCTGTTTCCCATTTGCCTGAAAAAATTGTTTTTCATTCCTTAACCCTAAGGTATACTTTGTCATTGGAGGCTAGGTGTGTCTCCTCAGGGAGCAAATGGATAGTTTGTGCTTTTTTATCCAATCTATCAGCCTATGCCTCTTCAGTGAGGTATTCAAGCCATTAATATTTATTGAGGGAACTGATAAGTGTGATGTTCTATTCATCTTATTTTGTGAAAGTCCATTGCTTAGTTTTATCTTTTGCATCATTGTGGAAGTTAGGCTTTGTCCTTTAGCTTCTGGGTGTTTAGTTTGCTGATGGTCTATTGTGATTGTCAGTGTGGAGAATAGATTTAAGTATTTCCTGTAGACATGGTCTTGTTGTGGCAAACTTAAGTTTTCATATCAGTCAAAAGATTTGATTTATCCATTATTTTTAAGGCATAGCTTAGATGGATATAGAATTCTGTGCTGAAAATTGCTTTGTTTATGTAGGTTAATGATAGATGACCATTGTCTTCTGCCTTCAAAAGTTTCATTTGAGAAATCTGTGGTCAGCCTAATGGATTTGCCCCAGTAGGTCAATAGTCACTTACTCCTCACTGCTTGTAAAATCTCTTTTGTCTTGACTTTGGACTAGTTAATGACAATTTTGTCTTGGAGAAGCTCTGTTTGAGTTGAGACAAACTGCGGTTGGATATTCCTCTGAAAGGAGTGGTGTCAGAATCTTTGGTGATTCTTGGGAAATTTTCATTTATGATACCCTCTAATAGGATTTCCTTTCCTCTTGGGCATTCATGTTAACCTTCTGGAATACCTATGATTCTTATGTTTGAATATTCCATGAAGTCCCATAGTTCTCTCAGTGAATGCTCTGCTTTCTCTCTTTTTTTTTTTCTGTCTCTTTAACTACCTAAGTTAGCTCAAGAGGTTTATTCTCTATCTATGAAATTATTTCTTCTGCATGATCTAATCTGTTATTGATACTTTCTCCTATATCTTTAAATTCTATAATTCACTGCTTCAATTCTTTAAACTCTACTATATCTTTTCTATATTCTTTATACCATTCATCTCTTATTTGATTGTTTCTAGATTTCCTTTTGATTATTTCCACTTTCTCACCAATTTCCTTCATTGTTTTTACCATCCATAATTTAAATTCCCTTTCTGCCATTTCTAATGTTTCTTACTAGGTAGAATCCTTCACAATATCTTGCTGTTGATCCCTTGGGGGTGTTGCTGTGTTCTAGTTTTTCACAATACCAGGATTTCTCTGATGTTTCTTCCTCATAAGTGTTTCCTCTTGTCTGTTTCATTGCCCTACTTTTTTCCTTTCACTTTCTCCTGATCCTTAAGTTACTGTGCCTCTGATTTAAGGAGTTGAAGTGCTAAAATGTAGAGGAGAGTGAAGATCAGGAATGGATAAAAAATAAGAAGAGAGAAATGAGAAAGGAAAGGGTGTATAAAAGTGAAGATTGACAAAAAGAAAAGAGGAACAGAAAGGGAGACAGGAGTAATAGTGGTGTGGTGTACAGTAGGCTATTTGGCCCACATCCATAAATCCTATGGGGATGTAATGGATGGGTCCCTCAAGGTATGGATCTCCATGCCAGCCTGACAAGAAACAAAAACACACTTCCACCACATAGAAAAAAATAAAAAATACTATAAACCAAAGTAAAACAAACAAACAAACAAAGACGTAAGTGATATGATTTGGGGGAAAAAATTAATAACAGGACAGAAAAAACAAGCAAAATATTAAACCATTATTATTAAAGAAGGAAACAATGAAAAATTATAATTACATAAGGAAAAAAAGAAAAATCTTGGGGAAATAAAAAAAAATTTTAAAGGAAAAAAGCTACATATATATACGTGTGTGTGTGTGTGTGTGTGTACGCGTGTGTATGTCTTGCTGAATATTGCCTGGGCAACAGGTGATCTTCTGGGATATGAGATGCTAATCATCATGCTGATACTACTGTATAAAATGGAGACTAAAATCCTCTGTCTTGCCAAGCAGACCATGTCCCATCTTCCTTACTTATATCCCCTCTAACCTCAAAGGATTGGGAGCCTGACACGCTCCTTAGCCAGCTTAATAGACACGTTTCGACCTTTCCAAACCACATCCCTTGGCTACACAGTGGCTTTCCCCGGAAAGTGTGTTTTGCTCAAATCTTCCCAGGAGTGGCTGCCCCGCTTATTAGGTGTCCCAGATCTGGTCTCAAACTAGGATCCTGCAGGCCAAATCTGCAAGACAGCCTTACCACAATATCTGCACCAGGCCTGCAGCCCAAGAATGAGAGCTCCATTCTACTTAGGTGGCTTAGTCTTGGTCCCTGGTGCTGTTCAAAATCACTTGCTCACTCCCCCAAGCTTTCCAAATGTAATTCAACCGAGTGATCAGATTTAAAAAAAAAAAAAAAATGGAGTTCATGACTTCTCTGTCTGCAAACTGTCTTGGCTGCAGCCAGGACTGCACCAGCTGGTTTCCACCCAAATACAAGTACTTGCTGCTTCTGCACTGCTTTAGTCCTCACCTTGGGTGAGTGTCTTGAAGTGTCACACTGTTTCCCTGTGCCTCTGAAGTGATGTTTCTGGGAAGAGCCCACAATACAGAGGTTGTTGGAGTCTTTTCTTCCCAATGTCACCATGCACGGCTGTAAAGATGCTGTCTCTAGTCTTCCATCTTGTTCCTCACAATGGAATCATTTATTTGAAGTGTGTGTGACTGTCTTCTTTCACTTAACGTAATGCTTTAAGGATTCCTCCCTGTTGTAGGATTTATCAGTATTTCAATTCCCTTGATTTTTCTTCTTAATTGTGCTAAAAAGCATATAGAAATAACTTTAAAAAATAAATACTTTCATCATTTTTAGTGTATAATTCAATGGTAGTTTTTGTTGATGAATGGTATGCGCAATACATTGTTTAGCCAGTAGTCAGTTGATAAAGCCCATCCCTCCCACTTTTTGGGTAGCATTAAGAATACCACCATTAGCAACTGTGTTCATGTTTTTGTGTAAACATACATTTTCAAAACTCTTTGATATATATCTAAGAATAGAATCACTGGATCATATAGTAACTCTAAGATTGACTTTGTGCAATGGCCAAGCTGCTTTCCGAAGTAACAATAGGATTAGGGTTATGGTTGCTTAACTTCCTAAATAACACTTATGATTTTCTATTTTCTTCATTATAGCCATCATAATGGGTGTGAAGTGGGATCTCATTGAAATTTTAACTTCAATTTCCCTAATGACTAATGATATTGATTATCTTTTAATGGGCTACTATCATTTTCTCTAATTTCTTTGGATAAGGGTCTACTTAAATAATTTGCCCATGTTATCTTTTTATTTTTGAGTTGTTAGACTTCTCTCAATATTCTAAATGCATTCCCTTATCAGATATATAATTGTAAATATTTCATCCTCACCTGTAGTTTGTCTTTTAATTCCCTTAAAATGTCTTTTTATTACAGCAAAAGTATTTAAATTTGATGAAGTCCAATCCATTTTTCTTGTTTCTTTTGTGCTTTTGGCATTTAAAACAACTGCTTAACACAAAAATTTGTTCCTGTGCTTTCTTCTAAGAAATGTAATGGGTCACACTTTACATGGAAGTCTGTGATCCACTTGGGGTTCATATTTTACATGGTGTAAGGCAGGGGTCTAGTTTCATTATTGTTCATATACTTATATTATTGTCCCAGCAAATTTATTGAAAAGACTATTATTTGTTCCCCATTGCATTGTAGTTTCATAACATTATACTTTAAAATATAATAACCTAGCTTTTTATAAAATGTCCTGTTTTCTCTTTCAAGTGTTTTCATTTTTTAGTTGTAGAAATTTGAGGTTGAAAATATTGAACTTGAACAGTAAGTAATTTGAAAAGTCAGAAGAAAATTTCAACATTACCAGTTGGGTTTTGCTTTTAAAATTATCCGGATTGAAAAACTATCCTACTCTGGGGCATTATGTAACGAAGAACACAGTAAATTTCAGTAAGATATTCATCTGGTATCCTTTAGTGACATTAGGAGTCAATTAATTCACTCTATAAGCTAGTCAACCTCAAAATAAGGAATTACATTAATTTCCTTTTGGTCTGTTCTTTAATTCCATATCCAAACTCTTAACATAGTCCAACTTTCTACACAATACTATAGTATCTAGCATTTCTTAACTCCTTCTATCTTCCAGGTACCTTCCTATATGATTTGCATAATTTAACATTCTAAATACACGGATATAATATTTTTAGAAATGTAAGGCAGTACATATTAAAAACTTAACAGATAATTACATATCTTCTGTTTAATGTAATAATATCACCAATATATTAATAGCAAAAATATAACCATTCTGTGATTTGTAGAGGTTATTGGCAATTATAATTAATACATAGTGCTACTTACTGTTTGTTCTGGAAATGAGCCACTTAATCTCTCTGTGCCTTCATTCTTTAAGTAGCAGTCTCCTACTTCAAACCTCTTACAATGGCCTTTCTCATTTTACAGTACTCTCTCCTAAAGATTCAAAGATATCACTAAAATCTAGAATATAACTATTGTAATATTTTACAAATCCATTTTCTAAAACAAAAAAATCAACACTTAGGATTTTAAAACTTTTTCACATAATTTTTATCATTTTGAAGTGAAGAAATTCTGGATTAAGCTATACCACATAGTGATGGGTGAGGTCTGCTCGAGTGGTCGCTAAAGCAGAGGTTAGACCTACTTATTGAAATTGTATGAGACAGAGATGACTACCAGCTCTGATGGCAAGTAGCAAACTCTTATTTTCGGCCAGTTTAGAGATGAGGTCTAGCCAGTTGAGCTACATACACACTATTGCTCTATAATCAGACAATGACCTTAAGGTTACAATGTAAAACCAGCTTAACTATTGTGTGTGTGTCTGCAAGTCTACTGATAAACTGTTACACATTGTTCTACAGCTTTTATAATACTGTATGTAGTAGTCATGAATAATACACTGTCAGCCAGTTGCCAGTAAGTCACAGGACACCCCACAGGGGAATGGGCTGCTTGTTTGCCCATTTTCTGAAGGCCCGTACCATCTGGAGGTAGAGAACTTATCTTACAAACCCACAATCCAGAGATTCCTAAGACTTGCCAAAAATGAGTCTGCATGCCCCAGCCTCCACAACCAGCTTCTGAGCACTGGGCTTTCATCCCCAAAGCACCCAGGCTTATTGACCTATTCAGAGTTCAGCCCTGGTTTCAGCCTGACTGTACTAAGTAAGAATTTGTCTCTGTGCACTATCAGAAAGATGGGCAAAGAGGCATTTTTTTTTCCTATATTTCCCCTTTCTTATTCTGACATTGGGATTCATATCTGTCATTATTAGGGCAAAAATGACTGCATGTTCTTCATTATCTTTCTTAGTCTGATTCACCATTTTGCCAATAATATATAAAATGAAAAACAAAATTAATAACAAAGCAAATGATCCAACTGAACTTCCAATAAGTCCATTAATTTTAGATATAGGAATTAATTACTCAATTTTATCTGCGATTACTTGCAATATAAAATCACCATCAATTTTCTCTAACTTCCGTTGAAAAGCTGAATATACCTCATATTGTAATTTTACATCAGCAGTTAAATTTTCATGATTTAACAAATGTTTCTCAACTTTATCCCAAGGGAATTTAGTTTCATTATACATGACAGGGGTAATACAAGAAGTAGTCTTATTCCAATCACATTTAAATCTAACTTGTTTTTTCAAACTGATAAATTTGTCTCCTAACATAACAACAGCCTGTTCTAAATCTGAGAGCTCATTATACAATTCAGTATCAATTTGTTTTGAGGCAGTCCATAATTGTTCAGAGTTCTTATGACAATCGGCAACAAAGTTGTGGGTTTTAATCCCTTGGGTCAGAGTGACACCTGCAGTGGTGGCAATGACTGTCACAGCAATGATTCCTAGAATAGCAGCAATCAGCAATCCAATGAAATGCTTGCTCCTGTTCAAAATGTGTTCTGCTAACAGCTGCAACACAGACAGGGCTGGTTATTCCTACCAGGGTTGCACCAGATTAACCAGAAGCCATACGCTGGTACTTGCTCTCAGAAAATACATCTGTTCCTTGGATGGGGCAAAACTCAATAAATTGTTAATATGAGCAAAGTTTTAATATTTTGAACTAAAGAGTTCTCCCATGGCTTTATTCCACAAAACGTTTCCTTTCAACCAAACAAATGGAAGTTGAAGACAGACAGAATATACTTGCTTTCTTTCACTTCAAACTGCATAGAATACTGATGATTTATAGCATGCTGGGCTGGTATAAACCTCCAGTCCAAGCCTTAATAGGCTGTAGGGCTGTAGCCACCTTCCATAAATGATTTTGCTTTGGAAAGGTGGCTATACCAGGAGAAGGAGGAGAATAACCTCCATTGCTCCATTTCATAGTACCACACATCGCTACTCCCACTCTGTCTTTATTATAGGAATATATGTATCCATCATCTAGTGATATATCAAAGGACACTGGTATCCTGGAAGCATCTACTAAGAAGTCCACTGACCCCCAGTCTAGCACTTCACCACTTATAGCGTGTAAGGATACTTCCCTCTACACTTAGTCCCGTGAATCCAATCTTTGACTTTCTTTTTTTTAATTCATTTTTTTATTTATACATGTATTTTATTATTCTTCATTACATTATTCCTCCCCACCCCCCAGTGGTAAGACAGAATTTATTTAAAGAAAAGAATACAGAAAACACTAAAGATCCTGGTAGAGGGAGAGAATTCTAGTGGAAAGAGAGAAGCTCTCTCCATTTCTCTCCTGGACTTTCCTCATCTCCTCCTTTAGGTCTTTAGTCTCAGGGTATATATAGGTGTATGGGTTCCTTGGCCAGGAAATGAATGAATATAGGCCCTTCCGCCAGGGGCAAGGTGAATGAATGTATCAATGAATGGATACAGTCCATTCATGGAATTGAGGCCTAGGAAATTCACAAGAAATTGACCTAGGTACAGGAAATGGGGGTTCCACATTTAGTCATAAGTGTGAAGTGAAGGAGACACCAAGGCACAGGTGTCTCCTCAGCAGTTGTCCAGCCTTTTTGGCAATTGGAGCCTCTGGTGGAGGTTGGAGGTCCCCCTCCTAGCCTGTCTTCCAGCCCACTGGCTCTTCAGCTGGCTGCCACACCACCGACACTGCCAAGGAGGCGGCAGCAGGTAAGCCAGCCCCACTGAGCTGGCTAGGGTGCCAGTAGTCCTGCATCAATTCCCCACAATGGCTCCACACAGCCCACCACCAAACACTGGCAGGTCCGTCTGGATTGGTGGCCCAGTCTGGGGCCCTAGACAACACTCAAAAACCCCTGCACTCCTGACCAAGTTCTTCCAAGGCAGTTCAACTGAGTGCCAAGTCCAAAAGAAACCCAAACAGCTCACAGGCAAGGCCTTTCCAGCCTGCAGTCCTACTGTTGCCCCACCCACAGCCGCTGACTGGATCAGACCGAATGAACAGACATAACCACTTGCCCAATCTCCGTCGCCTTAGCCTTCCTCAGGGTATCCAAAAGCCTCACACTGTCTCCCTGTGTCCCCAAAGGGAAGTTTCTGGGCAGATCCTGCCTGCCAGAGATGCCTGAAGACCTCTCTCCCCAGTCTCATCATGCCCAGCCTCAAGGAAGCTGTTACTTGGCCACCATCTTGCTCCACCCCAATCTTTGACTTTCTTAAAAGAGTGCATCCTACAAGGTGACAATTCAGTATCAACAAAAGCCTCAATTGTATTGTTCTTGTGTAAAGAATAAGTACTTAATATAAACATTTCTGTCAACATAACTACTTGGTCTAATTCATCAGGTTTGTGATCATACATGCTGATCCTTGATTGTATAGCCATACTAAGGCAATGCAGTTGACCCCCAAAACAAATAGGAGGACCAGTCACTCCTGTAGTGTAATTAGTTATTATTGTGCCTTCTTCCTCAGGTTTTAGAGGTCCTCTAGTGTCATAAGGACTGGAGAGCCAAGATGAATCATTAACATAAACAGGCACAGTTGGTTCTAGCTGACTGACCCCCCTTAATAAAGGCAGGTTGGGGACATATGTCCAATATTCAAATCTCTTCCCACTTATGTGAGTGGACAATAATGAAATCATAGCCACCAAAACATTCACCACATTAAGCTCTTGTTGGGTATGTACTACCAAACCTTAAGCCTCAGAGCACAGTTCCTTCAGTTGGCTCCAGGTTACTGCTCAAGTACCACTCCTCTGAAACATGGCAGCTCTCCATTCTCTCCTAGAGGTAGTCAGGTGGATTTTCTTCAATTTGGCTGCTGCCATTTCTGGGTTCTTCTTCTTCCTTCCCGTGTCTGGAACAATGCTCTTCCAGTTGAGCCAAAACTTTGAGTTTTTATCTGGAATCCAAAGTTTAGTACTTCCTGTAGAAATATAAGCATAATCTCTCCCCCAACGTATAACACTTTCCAGTATCCATGCATTTGTTAAAGTGTCTTTATAATATACCAGTTGATTTAGGGATGGGGAGGTAACAGTTATCCAAAGTTTAAAGGCCAGAGTTTTATCTTCATCATTCATATTACAAAAATTAATGTAAAAAGTGCTGAAGATACTCTATTTTGGGGGGTTATATTATATTGTTCTCCCCCTTTTTTTCTGTTTCAAAAGCATCTCTTTTAATGTTCTATTTTGGTCTTTCAATAATTGCTTTTCCTGTGCTATTTCCAGGAATTCTGGTGATATGTTTAACTTATTAGCATCAGTATAAAAAGTTTGAGCATCAGGAATAGGTTCTATTTTAACAACTTTAAGTAAAATCCAAGAAATATTTTTAAGAAACTGAATCCTTTTATCTTCAGGAATAATTATTATCTATTATCCCAATATAGTCAGACAAGGCAATTTGCCATTTAGTATTTAACATAAGTAAATCAGTAATCTGATTATTTGTTAAAGGCACCACAATTTTTTCAGGATCTTTGCCAAATAATTGATTAAGTCTTCGGCGGCCTTTTAAAATTATTGAGGCCATCTTGTAAACATATGTTTCCATTTTTTTAGATGCTTTATTTGAGAAGAAGTACCATTCAATAAAAGCTGTTTCTTGTACTATTAAACCTGTAGGATAATCTGTAGATGGAAATACACAAATACAAAAATTGCCATCCTCAGATATATGGTTCATTTGAACATCTTGAATATACTCTTCTGTCCATTGTATTTCTTTTTCAGCTTCAGGAGTTAATATCCTGGGGCTATTTAAATTAGAGTCTCCCTCAAGGATAGAAAAAAGTTTCTTGAGAGCATATGTAGGAATTTCCAATGTAGATCTAATCCAATTTATATATCCTAGCATTTTTTGAAAATCATTTAAAGATTTTAGAGTCTCTACTAATTTTATTTTGTGTAACTATGTTTTGAGCTGTTATTCTATATCCTAAATATCCCCATGGTTCCTGACTTTGTATTTTATTTTCTGAGATTTGTAAGCCATATTCTTTGAATTTCTGTGAGGCTATTTGAAATAACTCTTGCAATTTTTCAGAGCATGGATGAGCTAATAAAATATCATCCATGTAATGCAAACACAAGCTTTCAGGAAATTCTTTTCTATGTTCTTCTAAAGGCTGATCTACAAAACAATTGACACAAGGTAGGGCTATTAAGCATACCTTGAGGCAAAACATTCCAGTTATACCTTTCATTTAGTTTATTATTATTAAGAGCTGGAATGGTGAAAGCAAATCTTTCAGCATCCCGAAGACCCAAATGAAGGTTAAAAAAACAGTCTTTCAAGTCTATTATAATTATAGGGTAAAGTTTTGGAATTAAAGTTGGATTTGGGATGCCTATTTGAAAGGTTGCCATCGGTTGAATAATGGCATTAATTTTTCTTAAATCTGTTAATATTCTCCATTTTACAGACTTCTTTTTTATTACAAAGACTGGACTATTCCAAGCACTGGTTCTTTGTTGTATATAACCAGCTTAGAGTTGTTGATCAACTAATTGATACAGTGCTTCTATTTTTTCCACAGAAAGGGGCTATTGCTCTACCCATACTGGCTTATCAGATTTACATTGCAAGGAAATGGCAAAGCGCTGTGCAGGGACCCATAGTAAAAATCCTCTGAAACATTTGGCAAACCTAGTCCTGTCTTGTCATTCCCAAAACGGGTTACTTCAGGCTCTCTGATAGGTGTTGGCTGAGTAGGGTCATAACCCACATTAAGCATAATATTCTTAGCGGCATTAGAGATAGTAGGAATGGTTAACATAGCTCCCCATTGTTGTAATAAGTCCCTTCCCCATAGAGTAGTGGCTATGGGTGACATATAGGGACACAAGCTACCTGCCTGTCCATCTGGTCCTTTGCATTCGAGAATAACAGCACTTTGTTTTATATCTGACATAGTTCCTTGACCCACAAAAGTAGCTTTAACCTTAACTTTTGGCCATCCTTCAGACCACATGTAAGAACTATAAGGGAAACATCAGATCCTGTGTCTACCAAGCCTTTAATTTGAACTCTGTCCTTAAAAAACACAGTGCACTGAGGGTGTGAGTCATTCAGGAAAGTATGCCAAAAAATCTGTTTTACCTTGCTGCCAAAGTATCCTTCTCTAGTTATAGGAGCAGTCTTGCCTTTATGATAAGGTATTATTAAATTTTGAGCCACATGCTGCCCTGAAGACAGCTGAATATCTTTTGTGGCCAATGCTATTATTAAATTTTTTCCTTTGTAATCTTCATCTATGATTACTGGATGGACATTAAGTCCTTCCATAGTAAGACTGCTTCTTCCTAAGATAAGACCCACTGTCCCTGTGTGAATAGGGCCATAAACACCTATAGGCAGCTTTTAAGGAGAGTCTTCATTGTTAAAATTAATATCAGTCAAACTGGGAAGGTCTAAAGTGGCACTTCCCTGAGTAGCATGAAATAAATCCTGTACTTGTATTTTATTAATGGGTCTTAACTCTGTTTCATTTGGGCTCAGGCAAGTCCATCACTCACTGGAAACAGTTATGGGAGGGAGCTTCTCGTGTTGTTTGTCTGAGGGCACCCGAGCTAAGCCTGAGGAGGAGTTTAACTGCTCGTTATTAAAATTCCCAGACCCTTGTGGCTTAGAATTCCCAGACTCCTGTGGCTTAAGAATGTTATCATCCTTGTCTTTTACCGAGCAATATTAATCCAATGCCCACCTTTCCCACAGCAGCAAAATAGCCCAGAAAGTTTTTTCTCCTCCTTGTTCTTTCTGCATTATTTTCTAGTAAGGCCACTTTTTCCACAATTAAAACATGTAAGTTTTCTGCTGTCAGCCTCTAAGGTGGAGGCTAAAGCTGTAGCTTGTAAATTAGCCTGAAACATACCAGACCCTACCTCCCTGCAGGCAAGAATATATGGACCAAGGGTCACATTTTCCTGGTTCCTTATTCTAGCCAAAGCCTTTTTGCAATCCATATTGGCATTTTCAAAAGCCACCTATAAAAGGAGCATCTGTCTAGCCTCTTCTCCTGGTATAGAGCTTTCTATTGCTGTCTGTAAGTGAGCAAGGAACTCGGAGAATGGCTCATTATTTCCCTGCATGATTTTAGTAAAGAACTGCTTAATTTCTCTCTTCTCACCCAGATTTTGCCATGCTTTAGTGCAAACGTCTTTTGTTTGAATTAGTAATTCCTGAGTGTAGCAGGTTTGAGGTACTGGGCCTTCAAATTTGCCAGAACCAGTTAATTGCTCAAAGGTGAAAGAAGGCAGCTGCTCAGTCCTATTATGGCATGCTTTCAGTTTTGTCTCTTCCATTCACCAAGATTTAAATTAAATAAATTGTCCTGGGCTTATAGTAATATGGGCTAACATCTCCCACTCTACAGGAAGGAAAATATGATCTGAACAATAAGAGCTTAAAACGCCAATTACATAGGGAGAATTAGGGCCATAAGCATGGACTGCATCTTTCATAGTCTTGAGAAATTTTAATTCTATTTGCTTATGGGAAACATTAACGTGTGCATCCTCTTGTATTTCTCTTAAAAGTGGAAAAGCCATGGCCTCACTGTTTGCTGGTTTAGAAGGTAATGCAGAAGTGGAGACAGGCATGTCATTAAGTATATTAAAAGTGGAAGTCTCAATCAGGAAATGATGAACTCTTGTTATAAATTTAGAATCAGATGGATTGGGCCATACTGGATATAATCCAGGAGGAACTGAAGGTGACCAAGGACCGTATTGCCATTTTAAAGGCTGTTTTGATGGGGTAGGAGGTGGTCTAGGAGCTATGGGAGGGTCTAGAAATTGAAGGAACTGAGCCATAACGAACATCCATTTGAAAGCCTTGTTTCTCTATTGCTTGCACTCTTCTATTAATATCTCACAAGACCTCATCTAACATTTTCTTCAAATCTTTAATGTCGTTTTCCTCAGAACAAGGGGTAAGAAGGCAGTCATTATCACTATCAAAATCTATAAGGTCTTCATCTGAGTCACTGGCAATCCTTTTAGCAGAGCAAACTGGACAGTCCAGATCTGGGGCTGTCACAGACTCATCATAAATCAGCTGCTCAGGAGGTTCTTCCCAGCCCCCTCCTCCACCTTGGGTGGCAGCCGGGGGGGTGAGGGGGCTGTTCCTCCACTTACAAGCTAGATGCCTCAGAGCACGACTGAAATGGCTCTAATGCCACCATAATCAGTTGAAAAGCTCCCCATATGTCTCTGCTAACACAGTCTCCTCTCTGGTGAGCACACCTCAATGCTCTACCAACTCTCTTCCAGACCTTCATGTTCAATTGAACTGTTCTCTCTGGCAAAAACCAGTAACAGTGCTTTACCACTACCTGGAACAATTCTCTCAGAATTCTAGTTTTAACTAGAATATTCATGGAGCCAAGCAAACTTTTAAGCATGGCAACATGTGGATCCTCTAAAGTCTGAGTACTTTGAGGGCTCACTTTTTAGTTTCTCTCTGCCTTTGCCTGATGTCTCATGTATTCACAGCATGACCAGAACCATCATGTTTCAAAGTCTGAAGCATACTTTAAGTGTTCTTTGAAGAAGTTTGCTGTGCTTGGTAGACTGAACCCGTCCCGTGGCTCACTCAACTGCTACCCTGCTCGCTGTGCCAAAATGTTGGGTGAGGTCTGATTGAATGGTCGATAAAGCAGAGGTTCAACATACTTATTTAAATTGTATAAGACAGAGGTGACTACCAGCTCTGATGGCAAGTAGCAAACTCCTTTATTTCTGGCCAGTTTAGAGATGGGGTCTGACCTTAAGGTTACAATGTAAAACTAGCTTAACTTTTTTATTTATTTATTTATTTTATTTTTTGGTGCCTGCAAGGCTACTGATAAACTGCTACACATTGTTCTACAGCTTTTATAATACTGTATGTAGTAGTCATGAATAATACACTGTCAGCCAGTTGCCTAGAAACTGGTAAGTCACAGGACACCCCGCAGGGGAATGGGCTGTTTGTTTGCCCACTCTCTGGAGGCCCGTACCATCTGGAAGTAGAGACCTTATCTTACAAGCCCACAGTCCGGAGATTCCTAAGACTTGCCAAAAATGTGTCTGTATGCCCCAGCCTCTGCAGCCAGCATCTGAGTATTGGGCTTTTATCCCCAAAGCACCCAGGCTTATTGGCCTATTCAGAGTTCAGCCCTGGTTTCAGCCTGACTGTGCTAAGTAAGAATTTTGTCTCTGCACACTCTTAGGAAGATGGGCATAGAGGCATATTGGCTTTTTGCCTATAACATAAGATGAAGATTTTTTTGAATACATGCAATTATCACATGTGATAACACAAATACATTGATATTTGATTTTTATCATTGCCTATAGCTTGAGATAAAACAGACTGAACTATTTTTACTATTTCTAATTTATGGTTTTATCTAAGTTCATATGAGAAATATCTGTGGAAATTCTGATTCAGGGTTAGATGAATATATTGCTATGAAGCCATATTATAAGCAGGTGACAACTGAATATTTTCTGAACTTAAAGTCCTACTATACTTCTTTGGACATAAAGCGAGAATACCTGAAATGAGTCTCTTCTAAGAACTGAAATCCTCACATCTGTAATCCTACCAGTCTAGGAGGCTGAGGTGGATGGATTGCCTGAGCTCATGGGTTTCGAAACCAGCCTGAGACAGAGTGAGACCCCATCTCTAAAAACTAGCTGGATGTTGTGGCAGGTGATTATAGTCCCAGCTACTCAGGAGGTTGAGGCCCCAGAATAACTTGAGCTCAAGAGTTTGAGGTTGGTGAGAGCTATAATGCCATGGCCCTTTACTAAGGTGGACATAGTGGTACTATGCCCCAAAAAAGAAGAGATAGAAATATATGAGTAGATAGAGAGGAGAGGAGGCATGAAAACTAATATACAGTTAGAACTAGCAATGTGTTGTCATCACATAACATTAAAATTTGCATTTAATGATATTAAAAATGGATGCGTTAGTGATTGCATGAGAATTTCACTTATAGATGATGTAGACAAAGATTCTGAATATTTCATAAGTTAAACTCCACTTACATTTTATAACAGCATATTTCAAACAAGAATTTATCACAAAATATTTGGGAATTCCACTTCCATTTTATCAAAATATAAAATGTAATGTATTTTTGGTATTACTTCAATTGCTCTGGGGGTACTCATCATAAAGTTTTATCCCAGACCAATTTCTTCATGTGTTTCCCATGCACTCTTTCCAAGTTTCATTATGGTTTCATTTCTTAGGACTAAGTCTTTTATCCACTGAGAGTCAATTTTTGTTAGAGGTGAAAGGAGTTGGTCCAGTTTCAGTCTTCTATAAGTCACCAGCCAATTCTCTTTATAGAGATATTTCATGGTCTTCTTAGGGCACACTCTCAGATATTTCATTTTCTTTGGCACTACTGTAAAGTGAATAGAGTCCATAACTATTTTTTTCAGCTTGACTATTGTTGATATATATGAATGCTACTGATTTGGGAATATTGATTTTATAACCTGAGATGCTGCTGTATTTCTTGATCAATTCTAAGAGTTTTGTGGTTGAGTCCCTGGGGTTTTCCAGGTATACAATCTTATCATGTGTGAAAATTGAAATTTTGATCTCCTCTGACCCTATCTACATGAATACACTTGATTCCCTTCTCTTGCCTAATTGCAATGGCTAAGACCTTCATTACAATGTTGAAAGGCAATGGAGGTAGTGGACAACCTTGCCTGGCTCTTGTTCTGAGTGGAAATGTATTCAATTTTATGCCATTCAATATAATATTGACTGTAGGCTTGCTATAGATGGCTTCTATCAGTTTAAGAAATTTCCCTTCTATACCTATTTTCTTAAGTGTTGTGATCATAAAAAGATGCTGGATTTTATCAAAAGCTTTTCCTGGATCAATTGAGAGGATTATATGATCTTTATTTTTTAATTTGTTTATGTGATGCATTATATTTACAGATCTATCTATATTGTATCAGCCTTGAGAGTCTGGATTACAACCCACTTGGTCATGGTGTATAATTTGTTTGATGTGTTGCTGGATTATGTTTGCTAGGATTTTTTGTTTTTTTTGAGACAATCTCACTTTATCACCCTTGATAGAGTGCCATGGCATTACAGCTCACAGCAACCTCCAAATCCTGGGCTTAGCCAATTCTCTTGCCTCAGCCTCCCAATGTTTTCTAGGATCTTATTGAATATTTTTGTATCAATATTCATTAGAGATGTTGGTCTATAATTTTATTTTCTTGTTAGTTCTTTTCCTGGTTTGGGGATCAGGGTAATATTTGCTTCATAGAATGTGTTGGGAAGTATTTGTTCTTTTCCTATGTTTTGGTAAAGATTAAGTAATATGGATACTTATTACACTTTAAGGTTTGGTAAAATTCTTATGTGAAGACATCTGGTCCAGGTCTTTTCTTTTTGGGAAGATTTTGTATAGATGATGCTATTTCAGAACTTAATATAGGCATGATCAACATTTCCACTTCTTCCTGACTAAGTCTAGGAAGATGGCATGATTCCAAATATTGGTCAATTTCCTTCAGATTTTCATATTTCTGAGAATAGAGTTTTTTTTTGTAATATTCATTAAGTATTTTTTGAATTTCTATAAAGTCTGTAGTTACCTCACTTATGTCATTTCTGATTGACGAAATTAGTGATTTTATTCTTTTATTTATTGTTAGGTTAGCCAAAGTTCTATGTATTTTCTTGACCTTTTCAAAAACCAAACTTTTTGATTCATTGATGTATTGTGTAATTCTTTTATTTTCAATGTCATTTAATTCTGTTCTAATTTGGGGTATTTCTATTCTTCTGCTGGGTTTGGGGTTGGAAAGTTCTTCCTTTTCCATTTTATTGAGCTGTCCATTTAAGTCATTGAATTCCTCTCTTTCTCGTCTTTGAGGAAGGCTTGCAACACTATTTATTTCCTTCTTAGTACTGCCTTTGCAGTATCCCTGAGTTTCTGGTAGCTCATGTCTTCATTATCATTTAGCTCCAAAAAATTGTTCTTTCTTAATCTCATCTATGACCCAACTATCATTGAGCATAAGATTATTTAGTTTCCTAAATAATCTTTGTGTGAGTTTGCAGATTTCTGCTGTTACTAAGTTCAACTATTATTCCTTGATGGTCCAAGAAGATAACAAGGAATAATTTCTATTTTTTTTTTAATTTTCCAAAGTTACCCTTGTGACCGAAGATGTGATCAATTTTGGAGGATGTTCCATGCACTGATGAGAAGAATGTATATTCAGTTTTGTTAGGATGAAATGTTCTGTAGATGTCTGTTAAATCCAATTGTTGAATGGTTAATTTTAAGTCTAAAATTTCTTTCCTTAGTTTCTTATTGGAGGATTTATCCAACATAGCCAAAGGGATATTAAAATCACTGGCTATTACAATGTTGGAGGTAAACAAGTTGCTCATTTCAGTTAGAGTCTTATAAATTGAGGAGCATTCTGGTTGGGTGCATAAATATTAATAATTGAAATCTCATCATGTTGAGAGTTTTCCTTCACAAATATGAAGTGACCATTCTTATCTTTCCTTACTTTTGTTGGTTTAAAGACTGTTATATCTGCAAATAGAATTGCAACATCAGCTTTTTTTGATCACCATTTGTGTGAATTATAGATGACCATCCCTTCAACCTGACTCTACATTTATCTTTTAAAGTAAGATGAGATTCTTGTATGCAGCATATATCTAGCCCGAGTTTTTGTATCCAGTCAGCCAACCTGTGCTTCTTTAGAGGACAATTTAAGCCATTCAAATTAATTGAGAGTAGTGATAAGGGTGGTATTAATTTGGGCGTTGAATTTTTCGAGATTCCAGTGGACATTTTTAATCCTTTCACCACTGTGGAAGTTAGATTTTGATCAAAATTTTCTTAGTGAGTTTAATGGGGGATAAAGTGTCATGGTGTTAATTGTAGAGGATGTTTCTGAGAATATCCTGGAGAGCTGGTTTAGTTATTACTAAATTATAATTTATCAAAAAAATTATAAGGATGGTTCTGAGAATATCCTGGAAAGCTGCTTTAGTTATTGCTAAATAATTATATGGTTTAGTTATTGCTAAATTTCTTCAGCATGAGAATATTATTAAAGTATTTAATTTCTCCATCTTAAATGAAACTCAGTTTAGCTGGATACAGGATCCTGGATTGAAAGTTATTTTCTTTTAGGAGATTAAAAATAAATGACCACCCTCTTCTAGCTTGGAAGGTTCCAGCAGAAAAATCTGCAGTCATTCTTATATATTTCCCCTTGTAGGTTATGGTTTTCTTACGTCTGGCTGCTTGAAGAATTTTCTCCTTCATATTAACTTCGGGAAAGTTAAATGTGCCTCAGAGATCATTCCAATTGAGTCATGCTAGGGTTCTAAAACTGTGTGCTATCTGAATTTCAGAAACTCTCAGCATGCCTGGGAAATTCTCCTTCATTAGCTCAGAAAGTAGAGCCTCTGTGCCTTTCGAAGCACCCTTGTAGCCTTCAAGAATTCCTGTAGGGTGAATATTAGTTTTCCTCAAATTAACTGAGAGCTGTTCTCTGAGAGAATGATCTGTGTTTCCTCTCCACTTCTCTTCCTCTTTGAGCGTATGGGAGCATTGAAAATAAATGCTTTGTCTTTAATGTCAGAAATCCTTTCTATTGCCTGCTCCATTCTGTTACTGAGGGATTCTACTGTATTTCTCATATCTTGCAAGGCTGCAAATTCTTTTCTCAATGTGTCAAAATCTTTGGTGATTTTGTCTTTGAATTCATTGAATTCTTGAGACAACTTTTGAATTATTCCTAGAATTTGTAATTCCAACTTTACTTCCATTCTTTTAATTGTATTTGCCATCCAAATTGTAAATTCTATTTCTGACATCTCAGTCATCTGTTTATGAATGGGATCCTCTGGGGTAACTGGTTTTTCATTCCTTGGGGGTGTTGATCTGTTCTGATTATTCATGTTGCCAGAGTTTTTCCACTGATTCTGCCCCATGATTGTTTTTCACTGTTTGCCTAGATGAGCAGGTAAGGTGAAATTGGACTGGGGGCTTCTGGGGTTGTGGTTGACCAACCTTTCACCAAGGAGCTGTAGTAGTGACTGCAGATTTTCCTCTACAACTTTGCAAAGGACCTGTACAATACTACAACCTGAGACTCTGGAGACCTACTTGGTGTAGTGGGGATAGTTGACTCTATCTTGTATTCAGCTTATCTCTGTCCAATCCTAGTGAATCTGTGACTCTGGATTGAAGTCTCAACTGTGGAGAAATACAAGCAACTAAGACATCCTGCCCCCCACAGGCAACACCTGGATAAGGAAAATCAAACCTTCCCACTACTGCAAAACCAGGGTGCCACCTTGGAGGATCCTCAGTTGATTTGTCCAGTTCAAGAGTTTCAAACAAATTGTCCCAATCTTCACCCACTCTCTAGCTGGAGAGTTCAAAATGTACCCAGCAACTAGATAGCAGGAGTGTACTGGTAGCTCAAGTGTGGTTCACTCTGGTGCTCCAAGGAATCAGAAAGGCCCATCCAGTAGAAGATTTGGAGCAACAAGGCTGATGCCTCTTTCTTCACCTAGCTCACCCTTCACCTCTGGACTCTGGTAACCCCAGTTTCTGGTAACTGCACAGCCAGTCTCTTTTAGCAGAATCTCTTTGGCCAAGTTCTGTCCAATAAGCAAATGTGCCAATGCTTTAAGCCTAGCAGAGTCAAAGTAAAGTCAATGCCTCCTCTTTTTGGTTACTGCCCTCTGCCAAAAGGAGGAGCTGGAGTCTGCCTGCCTCAGGTACTCAGTGGCAACAGGAAGATGTTCCACCTGAGCTCAATCTAAACCTAAGGATATCCAGACAGGAAATGTATTTCTCCCTCAGCCACTGCACCTTTGCTGCCACTGTTCTTCAGCTCTGGTATCCCTGTAGGCCGAGGTCTGGTTCTCTCTGGAAGACCACAGAGTTGGGGAGATGACTCTCTAAAATTAGACCCCTGCAGTATTGCTCTATTAATGCTGATGTTGAGTGGGAGGTGTCTCCACTTCAGATCATGCAAGTCAGCAGTTCCTGAGTCTCCACCCAATGCACAGAGACCCAAGCCTCCATCTGCTGCTGAGCTATACTTTCTCAAAGCAAGGCCAGACACCTTCCCCTCTGGAACTTTCTGTACTGTTACCAGGTTCACAGATACAGTGTAGCTGCACTGTCTCCATCTTTGAAATACCCAGTCCTACCCAAGAAATTCAGACATTCTGGTCTCTGCAGGAGTTGGACTTTTACTTTGCCAGGAAAAGGGGTAAGGGTAAACTGGAAGTTCAAAGTGGAAGGGAATATATTTGTTCAAACTTCCTGCCAGACAAGGGAATTCCTAGGCTCATAGTAGGGACTCTCTGGGGAAGGAGTCCTGCTTCCAGCAAGTCGCTGTGATGGGGCAAGAGAAGGGAACCTCAGTTCACTGCTCATTAGTAGAGACCTCACAGCAAGCAAGCAACTATCTTGGGGGAGGCAACAGAAACACATCCTCTTTGGGATGAGTTCTGTATCTGAAATTTGTTTCCTTTGCATCTCAGCTTGCCTTGGCAGGGAAGATGTGCAATTATCTAACTCTTCTCTCAGCTTGGCTCCCTTGCTGGGTTCTTTGTGGCTGTTATCTCTCCCTCTGGACTGGAACTTCTGTTGAAAGCTAGCTTCAGTCAGCCATTGTTCCCCATTCCCCCTTGTTCTTATTGAATGCAAAAATTGGATTTAGGGTAAATAGCCAACCTGAGGATTTAGCAAAACACAAAACATGTTGGAAAAAAATGAGCAAATAAACAAACAAAAATCTACTATACACACAAGCACACAGATGCACAAACAACTAGAAACAAATAAACAGACAAAAAGTAATAATAATAAAATAATAAAAAATAGAATTAAAAAAAACTCTAATAGTCTGATGTAAGCATCCACTGCAACCATAAGAAGGGAAGAAGAGGAAAAGAAAGAAAAGGTATTAGTAATAAATAAAAAAAATTAAGAATAATTCCTACAAAAAAAAAAGATAAAATGCAAAAGAGCAAAAAGATCAAAGAAAAAAGAGAAAAAAAAAAAACTGGCACCAACAACAAAAATATTATTCATATAATATGTGTATATTATATGTGTATAATGTGTGTATTATATATATGTATGTATAAACATACTATTTGTATGCCATAAGGATGAACTTTAGTAGGAATATATTTATGTTTCAATATACTTTCTGGATACCAGGTGGCGCCATGAGTGGTTCTCAGGCTTATACCTAATTCACAGTTTACACTGCTTTTTTGATGGCTGCCTGGTTACCCAGTTGGTGCTTAAACTCCACCGAATTTTTGCTTACAACGATTTCAAAAACAATCTTCACTGGCAGGTTTCACAAATTCTGCCTACAACAGTTCCCATGAAGTATGGGGTTTCCTGGACCAGCTTTGGGTGCAAGGTGGCTGCCTACAGGTGAGACTCAAATCGCCACACCTGGACCCTGTAAAAAGGTACCTGTGGCAGTCATAATTTCTGAAATTTCAAAATATGTCTGCTTCCTGACTGGCTGCCTAGCCCCGGCTGTGCTGCTCCAGACGGCACTCCTATCTGACTGCTAAATTTCACTCAGGAGTCCACGTTTCACCAATTTTTCCACTAGACTCCTAGTTTCCCCCTGAACTGGGAATTGTAATTTTCCATGGAGGCAGGGCTGGTTGCTTCCACCTCCTGTTGCTTCAGCAGTGGCACAGAGACTTTTCTGGCAGTCTTGGCAGCTCTAGATTACTTTGAATCCAGCAATCTGCCAGTTTGCTGCACACCCTGAACTGCCAGTTTAAATTAATATTCCCTGTCAGGAATGATCTAGCCCATTCAATGACAACTGTTCTGGGAGAGCTGAGCTAAACGTCTATCCTGCCCGCCATCGTGCTCCACCTTTTAGACCCTACTGAATAGTTGATTTCACTGATCTCCAAAAATCTTGACAGGCATTTTTCACACTCTCTCCGCAATAGTTCCTATGAATTGCAGGGTATCCTGGAGCAGTTTTGGGTGCAAAATGGCTGCCTGCAAGTAATACTTAAATCACCACATCTGGCCCATGGGAAAAGATGCCTGTGGAAGTTGCCAATCCAAAATTTCAAGATGTGTCTTTTTCCTAAATGGGTTCCTTTGCCCCTAATTTTCTATTTGGCTGCCTAGCCCCATGCTGCTCCAAACAGCACCTCTTTCTGGCCACAAAATTCTTCTCAGGAGTCCACACTTCACCAATCTTTCCACCTAACACCTAGTTTCCCCACAAACTGGGAATTGTAATTCTCCTTGGTGGAGGGGCTGGTTACCATTGCTGCTAACAGCATCCGGCCACCGCTTCAGCAGCAGCACCAAAATTTTTCTGGCACACTCTGCAGCTCCAGGTAACTTTTCAAGTCCATTAATCCACCACTTTTCTACACAACTCGAACTGCCCATCTACATTAATATTTCATACCAGGAAAGATCTAGCCCACTCACTCTCACCTGTTGTTCCAGGAGAGCTGAGCTAAATGTGTATCCTGTCCACCATCATGCCCTGCCTAATCCTTCACTTTTTTTTAATTTAGAGGAATGTAGACTTTTCTCAGTACCTTGAGTGATATTTATTCAATTATTGTCAGAAAATTCAGAGTCTCAAAATTACACTGAGTGCCTGAATAAATATATCAGGTGAAAGTTTCCTTTTTGTTTATTGATAAAATAATGTTTCATGTTAAAAGTTTACTGGTAATGCAGATAATCAATTCTTAATAACTTATCTCTTCAGTTATAGCATTATAAGTCATGATCCACTTAAAAATTTGTCCCATTTATGTATCATCTGTCAGGGATATAGATATTCAGATATTTTTGTGAAATTTTTCTGCTTTGCTTTGCTTAACTCTATATCAGTGGTTCTCAACCTTCCTAATGCTGTAATTCTTTAATACAGTTCATGCAGATCACAACCCACAGGTTGAGAACTGCTGCTCTGTGTGGTTTTGTTAAAAGCTAGTAGCTATGATTATTAAAATCTAGGAAATCTGTAATTAGTTGTAAATTCAAACTCTGTGTTGCAATTACTTTAGCCTTATGTGAATAAAAGCATTAGTAAAATTTAAATTCCTATCCTCAAAAAGACCAACCTTATATTTTACCTTTTCACAATCTTCCTCATAAGAGAATGATTTCTTTATACATAGTTGGTTTAAATATTTAGGCAATAATTTGCATTGAAATATTGTCTATTCCAGTATGAAGTTGTTTCTGATTTTATATTATTTCTGCTAGAGAATGTGATCTGCTAAAGAAGCAGTGACAGCATTGTAAACATTACTACTTAGGGAAGGGTCATGGTTCAGTGGAAAGAATACTAAACTTGACTTCAGAAATTGTGCAACATTCAGAAAACATTTTGAGCCCCTGGTGTGAACTAAAGGCCGACAAATATTATCACTTTAAGGTGGATAATGATGAAAATGAACACCACTATCTTTAAGAATGGTCAGTTTAGGGGTTGGTGCAAAGGATGAGTTGCACATTGTTGAAGCAGAGGCAATGAATTATGAAGGCAGTCTAATTAAAGTAACACTGGTAACTTTGAAAATGTCTGCGCAGGCAACAGTTTCTCTTGGGGGCTTTGAAATAACACCACTTGTGGTCTTATGGTTGAAGTGTGGTTCAGGGACTGTGCATATTAGTGGGCAGCACTTAGTAACTGTGGAAGAAGATGCAGAGTCAGAAGATGAAGAGGAGGAGGATGTGAAACTCTTAAGTATGTCTGGAAAACAATCTGCCCCTGGAAATGGAAGCAATATTCCACAGAAAAAGTAAAACTTGCTGCTGATGAAGATGATGATGAAGAAGAAGATGATCATAATTTTGATGATGAGGAAACTGAAGAAAAAGCTCCAGTGAAGAAATCTGTGTGAGACACTCCAGCCAAAAATGCACAAAAATAAAACCAGAATGGAAAGGATCCAAAACCATCAACTCTGAGATCAAAAGGTCAAGAATCCTTCAAAAAAACGGAAAAAACTCCTAAATCACCATAAGGACCTAGTTCTGTAGAAGACATTAAGGCAAAAATACAAGCAAGTATAGAAAAAGGTGGGTCTCTTCTCAAAGTGGGAAGTTCATCAATTATGTGAAGAATTGCTTCCAGATGACTGACCAGGAGGCTATTCAAGATCTCTAGCAGTGGAAGAAGTCTCTTTAAGGAAATAGTTTCAACGGTTTGTTAAAATTTTCTGTCTTATTCATTTCTGTAACAGTTGGTATCTGGCTGTCCTTTCTATAATGCAGAGTGAGAATATTCCCTACCGTGTTTTATAAATGTTGTCCAGGTTCCATTACCAAGAATTCATTGTCCATAATGCCTGTTTAGTTTTTAAAGATGGAACTCCACTCTTCACTTGGTCTTAAGTATGTATGGAATGGTATGATAGGGCATAGTGGTAGTGATGGTCAGACATGAAAATGGTGGGAAAACAAAAATATATGTGTGAAATAAACTCAGTATTTTAATAAAAAAAGTAAACATTTTGATTATCTAAGAATGTTTTTGTATCACAATGCATCATTAAAATGTAAGGAATTACCCAGCAAAGGATTCCAGGAGCAGTACCAAGCCTCCCCCTCCCCTACAGCCAACTGCAGCCAGGAACTTTTGTGTACGACCCTGCCGTGGGCCGCTCCAACTCAGCACCCAGGCCCACCCCACTCCAGGAGCTGTGGTGGGTGGGAGGGACACCACCGCGGGTCTTTCTGCCTCGGGACCCAGGCCAGCCTCCTGTCCGTGACCCCAGCGGACATGGAATTCCACTGGGAGTCACTCCACCAGGCATGAATGACCCGCCATGGGCCATACTTTCTCAGCACTCAGGCCCGCCCCGCTCCAGGGGCTGTGGCAGGAGGAATCAACTACGCTGTGGGCTGTGCAGCCTTGGTAACCAGGTCCACTGCACTCCAAGGGTCATAGCATGTGGGAGCGACCCTTCCCTGGGCTGTGATGCCTTGGGACCCAAGATCACCTTCTTTTGGTGACACTGGTGGATGAGAGAGACCCCGCCGGGAGGCACGATACCTAGGCCCACCCCACTCCAAGGACTCCTGCAAACACATGGGACTCCACTGCAGGCCATACTGCCAAGACCCACAGGCTGCCATGGCCAGTCCTGCCCCAACCAGGGTCTCTGGTAGCTGTACAACCCACATACTCCCACCTGTGCCCTCCCTGCTTCCACACCGGCCAGTCCATCTGCCCAGGGACTCGAGAAGTCATGCTCCCCCTGAAGCCCTCACTACCTCTCTGCAGAGTCCTCTGCCTGACCAGAGATGGCTGGAGCCACACACTCTCATTGCCAAAGCCACTGGGAGCCAGGCATTGCCAGAAACGTGGGTACCATCCCCAGCCCTGCAGCTGGACCCGTGTGTGAAACGCACCACTGCAGAGCTGCTCTCACAGCTGCAACTCCATGGTTGGGGCAGCCACAGAGGAGCTACACTAGGTCACTGCCTACAAATATCTTCAAACAATAGAGTGATCCCACCAGGGTCCAATCTGGGAGATAAACCTCCCCAACTCTGAGGATGGCCTGAGGAAATGGCAAAAAATAAACATGGGCGAAATCAATGGTAAAACTCTGGCAATATGAATAATCAGAGTACATCAACTCCCCCAAGGAATGACAGGGTAGATACAGCACAAGATCCCTTGTATAAGCAAATGGCTGAGATGTCAGAAATCCAATTCAGAGTCTGGATATCAAATAAGATCAGCGCAATGGAGGAAAAGATGGAATTAGAATTTCAAGCAGTAATCCAAAAGATGACCCAAACGATGTCTCAAGAATTGAACAAATTCAAAGACAAAATGACCAAAGATTTTGACATGTTGAGAAAAGAAGTTGCAGCCCTCAAAGATCTGAGAAACACAGTAGAATCCCTCAGCAACAGAATACATCAAGCAGAAGAAAGTATTTCTGACATTGAAGACAAAGCTTTTGAACCCTCCCAAAACTACAAAGAAGAAGAGAAATGAAAGACAAAAACGGATTATTCCTTCAGACAGCTCTGGAATAACTCGAAGAAAACCAATATTCGCCTTATAGGGATACTTGAAATTGATGAAGTGGCATCACAAGGCACAGAGTCTCTTCTTCATGAGATTGTGAAAGAGAACTTTCCAGACATGCCAAAAGATTCTGAAATTCAGATAGCGCACAGTATCACAAACCCAGCATGATTCATCCTGAATAAGACAGCCCCCAGGCACATCATAATTAACTTCAATAAGTTAATATGAAGGAGAAAATTCTGAAAGAGTCAGACAAGGGGAAAAATATTAGAATAACTGCAGATCTCTCAGCTCAAACTTTTCAACCTAGAAGAGGATTATCATCGACTTTTAATCTCCTAAAACAAAATAATTTTCAACCCAGGATCCTGTATTCAGCTAAACTAAGTTTCATTTATGATGGAGAAATTAAATAATGTAATGACATCCACATGCTGAAGAAATTTGCCATAACTAAACCAGCTCTCCAGGATATTCTCAGACCTATCCTTCATAATGACCAGGGTAATCCTCCACCACAAAAGTAAACTCACTCAGAAATTTTCAATAAAATTCCAATCTCCACAGTGGTGAAAGGATTAAAAATGTCCACTGGACTTTAAAAAGGCTTATTAATGTTCTCAATTAATGTGAATGGTTTAAATTGTCCTCTAAAGAGACAAAGGCTGGCTGACTGGATACAAAAACTCAGGACAGATATCTCCTGCATACAAAAACCTCATATTACATTAAAAGATAAATAATAGACTCAAGGTGAAGGGACAGTCATCCATATTCCAGGCAAATTGTAAGCCGAAAAAAGCAGGTGTTGCAATCTTATTCATAGACAAAATAGGCTTTAAACCAACAACAGTAAGGAAGGATAATTATGGACACTTCACATTTGTTAAGGGTAATACTCAATATGATGAGATTTCAATTATTAATATTTATGTACCCAACAAGAATGCAACTCAATTTATAAGAAAAACCAGCAGACATGAGCAACTTGATTTCCTCCAGCTCCATAGTAGTTGGAGATTTTAATACTCCCTTAGCAGTGTTGGTTAGATCCTCCAATAGGAAGCTAGGGAAATAAATTTTAGATTTAAATGTATGCATCCAACATCTGGATTTAACAGATATCTGCAGAACATTACATCCTAATAAAAATGAATACACATTCTTCTCATCAGCCCATGGAACATACTCCAAAATCAATCGCATCTTAGGTCACAAGTCTAAACTCAACAAATTTAAAATAATAGAAATTATTCTTTACATCTTCTCAGACCATCATGGAATAAAAGTTGAACTCAATAACAGCAAGAATCTACATACTCATACAAAAACGTGGAAGCTAAATAAACTTATGCTGAACAATAGATGGGTCATAGACAAAATTAAGAAGGAAATTACCAAATTTTTAGAGCAAAATGATAATGAAGACACAAATTATCAGAAACTCTGGGAGACTACAAAGGTAGTGCTAAGAGGGAAATTTATAGCACTGCAAGCCTTCCTCAAGAGAACGGAAAGAGAAGAAGTTAACTTGAGGGACACCTCAAGCAACTGTAAAAGGGAGAACATTCCAACCTGAAACCCAGCAGAAGAAAAGTAATAACCAAAAATCAGAGTAGAATTAAATGAAATTGAAAAGAAAAGAAATATACAAAAGATCAATAAATAAAAAAGTTGGTTCTATGAAAAGGTCAATAAAGTAGATAAACCTTTGGCTAACCTAATAAGGAAAAAAAGAGTAAAATCTCTAATTTCATCAATCAGAAATGCTAAAGACGAAATAACAACAGACTCCTCAGAAATTCAAAAATTCCTTAACGAATATTACAAGAAACTTTACTCTCAGAAATATGAAAATCTCAAGGAAATGGACCAATATTTGGAAGCACACCACTTTCCTAGACTTAGCCAGAATGAGGTGAAAATGTTGGACAGGCCTATATCAAGTTCTAAAATAGCATTAACTATAGAAAATTTCCCTAAAAAGAAAAGCCCAAGACCAGATGGCTTCACATCAGAATTCTACTAAACCTTTAAAGAAGAACTAGTACCTATATTATTTAACCTTTTCCAAAATATAGAAAGAAGGAATACTACCGCATACATTCTATGAAGCAAACATCACCTTGATTCCTAAACCAGGAAAAGACCCAACAAGGGAAGGAAACTATAGACCGATATCACTAATGAATATTGATGCAAAAATATTCAATAAGATCCTAACAAACAGAATCCAACAACACATCAAACAAATTATACACCATGACTAAGTGCACTTTATCCCAGGTTCTCAAGGCTGGTTCAATATACATAAATCTATGAATGTAATTCAGCACATAGAAAAATTAAAAAAAAGAGACCATATGATTCCCTCAGTTAATACAGAAAAAGATTTTGATAATATCAAGCATCCTTTCGTGATCAGAACACTTAAGAAAATTGGTATAGAAGGGACATTTCTTAAACTGTTAGAGACCATTTACAGCAAACCCACAGCCAATATCATACTAAATGGAGTAAAATTGAAATCATTTCCACATAGATCAGGAACTAGGCAAGCATGCCCATTGTCCCCATTGCTCTTTGACATTGTAATGGAAGTTGTAGCAATTGCAATTAGGGAATAAAGGCCCTCAAGGGTATCCACTTGGGGTCAGAAGAGATTAAACTTTTACTCTTCTTCATTTGTATAGATGAAAGATGATATGATTATGTATCTGGAAAACACCAGGGATTCTACTACAAAACTTTTAGAAGTGATCAAGGAACATAGCAGCGTCTCAGGCTACAAAATCAACACTCATAAATCTGTAGCCTTTATATATACCAACAATACCCAAGCTGGAAAAACAGTCAAGGACTCTATTCCTTTCTCAGTAGTTCCAAAGAAGATGAAACATTTGGAAGTTTACCTATCAAAGGACGTGAAAGATGTCTGTAAAGAGAACTATGAAACTCTAAGAAAAGAAATAGCTGAACATGTCAACAAATGGAAAAACATACCATGCTCATGTCTGGGAAGAATCAACATTGTTAAAATGTCCATACTACCCAAAGCAATATACATTTTTAATGAAATTGCTATTAAAGCTCCATTGTCATATTTTAAAGATCTCAAAAAGAATAGTTCATTTTATATGGAATCGGAAAAGCTTCAAATAGCCAAGACATTACTTAGAAATAAAAACAAAGGAAAAATCATGCTACCAGACCTGAGACTGTACTATAAATTGATAGTGATCAAAATAGCATGGTACTGGCACAAAGATACAGAAGTAGATGTATGGAACAGAATAGAGAACCAAGAGATGAACCCATCTACTTAACGTTGTTTGATCTTTGACAAGCCATTCAAAAGCATTCAGTGAGGAAAAGACTCCCTGTTTAACAAATGGTGGCTTAGTGAACTGGCTGGTGACCTGTAGAAAACCAAAACTGGATACACACCTTTCACCATTAATTAAGATAGATTCTCACTGGATTAAAGATTTAAACTTAAGAAATGAAACTATAATAATACCAGAAGAAAGTTCATGGAAAACTCTTGAAAGAATTTGCCTGGGTGAATATTTTATGAGGAGGACTCCCAAGGCAATTGAAGCAGTATCAAAAATACACTACGTGGTCCTGATCAAACTAAAAAGCTTCTGCACAGCGAAGAGCACAGTAATTAAAAGGAACATACAGCCCTCAGAATGGGAGAAAATATTTGTAGGTTATGCCTCCAACAAAGGTTTAATAACCAGAATCTATAGAGAATGGATTAGTAAGAAAAGAACAAGTGATTTTAACCTGTACCTTTCTAAGATGCACCGTAAATGTGATCTACTAAATGTAGAATATAAATGTTTTCATATAGTGATTAAAAGGCCATGAAGGCTATGTTAAATAGTTCAATGAAAATATTTCAGAATGTATATAAAGTCAGCACATTGTGCCCCATGATTGCACCAATGTACATAATTATTATTTAATACAAATTAAAAAAAAAAAAAGAACGAGAGATCCCATCTCAGGGTTGGCAAAAGACTCAAAGAGAAACTTCTCCAAATAAGCCAGGTGTAAAGCCTACAGATACATGAAAAAAAAGCTTATCATCCATAAAAATCAGAGAAATGCAAATCAAAACTACTTTGAGATATTATCTAACTCCAGTAAGATTAGGCCACATAATGAAATCTCAAAACCGGAGATGCTGGTGTGGATGTGGAGAAAAGGGAACACTTTTACATTGCTGGTGGGAATATAAACTAATACATTCCTTTTGGAAGGATGTTTGGAGAATACTTAGAGATCTAAAAATAGAACTGCCATTTTATCCTATAATCCCTTTACTAGGTATATACCCAGAAGACCAAAAACCACATTATAACAAAGATATCTGTACCAGAATGTTTATTGCAACCCAATTCATAATTTCTAAGTCATGGAAGAAGCCCAAGTCCCCATCGATCCACAAATGGATTAATAAATTGTGGTACATGTATACCATGGAATATTACACAGCCTTAAAGAAAGATGGAAACTTTACCTCTTTCATGTTTACATGGATGGAGCTGGAACATATTATTCTTAACAAAGTATCTCAAGAGTGGAAGAAAAATATCTAATGTACTCAGTCCTACTATGAAGCTAATTTATAGCTTCCATATGAAGGCTATAACCCAATTATAGCAGAAGAATATGGGGAAAAGGGCACAGGAGGGAAGGGGAGGGGGTTGATGGGTTGAGGGAGGGTAATTGGTCAGATCATATCTACAGTGCATCTTAGAAGGGTACAGATGAAACTTACTAAATGCAGAATATAAATGTCTTCATACCCTAACTCATAAAGTGCCATGAAGGCTATGTCAAACAGTTTGATGAAAATTTTTCAGATTGGGCTCTGTGCCTGTGGCTCAATGGGCTAAGGTGCCAGCCACATACACCTGAGCTGGTGGGTTCAAATCTGACCCAGGCCTGCCAAACAACAACAACGGCACCAACCAAAAAAAAATGGCTGGGCATTGTGGCGGGTGCCTGTAGTCCCAGCTACTTGGGAGATGGAGGCAGGAGACTCGCTTGAGCCCAGGAGTTGGAGGTTGCTGTGAGCTGTGATTGCCACAGCACTCTACCCAGGGTGACAACTTGAAGCTCTGTCTCAAAAAAAAAAAAAAAAAGTTTCAGATTGTATATGAAGCCAACACCCCACAGTTCTCTGTGTCTCTGTGGATTCTGGTGAATCATTGTACTCCATGATTGCACTAATGTATACAGCTATGACTTAATAAAAAAAAAGAATTAAATGAATTCAAAGACAAAATCACCAAAGATTTTGAGACAATAATTTGTAACCCTCCAAGATCTGAGAAATACAGTAGAAACCTTTGGTAACAGAATGGAGCAAGCAGAATAAAGGACCTCTGACATTGAAGACAAAACTTTTGAACACTACCAATAACTCAAAGAGGAAGAGAAAGTGAGAGCAAAAATGGATCATTCTCTCAGACAGCTTTGGGATTATTTGAAGAAAGCTAATATTTGCCTTATTGGAATTCCTAAAGGCAATGAAGTTGCTTTGCAAAGCGCAAAGACCTTTTTAAATGAGATTATGAAGGAGAACTTTCCAGATATGCCAAAAATTCTGCAATTCAGATAACAGGCAGTTTCAGAACAACATAAAAACTCAACCTGAATAAAACAACTCCCAGACACATAATCAACTTCACTAAAGTTAATAAGAAGGATAAAATTCTGAAACCAGCCAGATGCAAAACAAAAACAAAAACAAAAACAAAAAAACGTAACCTACAAGGAGAAGCATATTAGAGTGACTGCAGGTCTCTCTACTGAAACCTTTCAAGTTAGAAGAGGGTGGTCATAGACTTTTAATCTCCTAAAAGAAAATAACTTTCAACCCAGGATTCTGTATCCAGCTAAAATGAGCTTCATTTATGATGGAGAAATTAAATAGTTTAATGACATCCACATGTTGAAGAAATTTGCCATAAATAAATCAGCTGTCCAGGATATTCTCAGACCTATTCTCCATAATGACTCACGATCCTCAACCACAAACCTAAACTCACTCAGAAAATTTTGAACAAATTCCAACTTCCACAGTGGTGAAAGGATTAAAACTACCTACAGGACTTTCAATACCCAAAATTCTACAGGGTGTATCAGTCATCTCAATTAATGTGAATTGCTTAAATTGTCCTCCAAAGAGGCACAAGTTGGCTGACTGGATACAAAACTAAGGCCATATATCTGCTGCATAAAAAAAAATCATCTTACCTTAAAAGATAAATAGAGACTCAGAGTTAAGGGATGGTAATCTATAATTCAGGAAAATGGAAATCAGAAAAAAGCAGGTGCTGCAATTTTATTCACAGATATGATAGGCTTTAAACCAACAAAATTAAGGAAGGATAACGATGGTCACTTAATATTTGTTAAGGTCAAGACTCAACATGAGATTTCAATTAATAACATTTATGCACCCAACCAGAATGTGCCTCAATTTATAAGACAGTCTCTAACAGACATGAGCAACTTGATTTTCTCCAGCACCATAATTGTCAGAGATTTTAACACTACTTTGGCAGTGTCAGATAGATCATCCAAGAATAAGCTAAGCAAAGACATTTTAGACTTAAACTTAACCATGCAACATCTGCATTTAACAGACATCTACAGAACATTTCATCCTAACAAAACTGAATGCACATTTTTCTCATCAGCCCATGGAACATACTCTAAAATCAATTATATCTTAGGCCACAAGTCTAACCTCAGCAAATTTAAAATAATAGAAATTATTCCTTGCATCTTTTTGGACCATCATGCAATAAAAGTTGAACACAGTAACAACAGGAATCTGCATACTTATATAAAAACATGGAACCTAAATAACCTCATGTTGAATGTTAGCTGGGTCACAGATGAGGTTAAGAAGGAAATTACCAAATTTTCGAACAAAACGGTGATGAAGACATGAATAATCAGAATCTCTGGGATACTGTAAAGGTAGTCCTAAGAGGGAAATTTATAGCACTGTAAGAGAGGAACTTAACAACTTAATGGGACATCTCAATCAACTGGAAAAGGAAGAACATTCCAATCCCAAACCTAGTAGAAGAAAATAAATAACCAAAATTAGAGCAGAATTAAATGAAATTGAAAACAAAAGAATTAAATAACAGATTAATGAATCAAAAAAGTTGATTTTTTGAAAACTTCAATAAAATATATAAACCTTTGCCTAACTTAACCAGGAAAAAAAGAATAAAATCTCTAATTTCATCAATCAGAAATGGTAATGATGAAATAACAACAGATTCTTCAGAAATTGAAAAAAATCCCTAATGAGTACTACAAAAACCTTTATTCTCAGAAATATGAAAATCTGAAGGAAATTGAACAATATTTGGAAGCACGCCATCTTCCTAGATGTAGCCAGAATCAAGTGGAAATGTTGAACAGGCTGATATCAAGTTCTCAAATAGCATCAACTATACAAAATCTCCCTAAAAAGAAAAGCCCAGGACCAGATGGCTTCACATGAGAAATCTACCAAACCTTTAAAGAGGAACTAGTACCTGTATTACTCAATCTTTTCCAAAATATAGAAAAAGAAGGAATACTACCTAACACATTCTATGAAGCAAACATCACCTTGATCCCTAAACCTGGAAAAGACCCAACAAGAAAAGAAAATTATACACCAATATCACTACATCAATATTCATACATCAATGAATATTGATGCAGAAATATTCAACAAGATCCTAACAAACAGAATCCAGAAACACATGAAACAAATTATACACCATGATCAAGTGGGTTTTATCCCAGGGTCTCAAGGCTGGTTCAATATATGTAAATCTATAAATGTAATTCATCACATAAACAAATTAAAAAAAAAAAAAAACAAAGACAGTTTGATTCTCTCAATTGATGCAGAAAAAGCTTTTGATATTGTCCAGGATCCAGTCACGTTCACAACACCTAATAAAATTGGTATAGAAGGGACATTTCTTAAACTGATAGAGGCCATCTACAGCAAAGCCTCAGCCAATATTGTTTTGAATGGAGTTAAATTGAAATCATTTCCACTCAGATCATGAGCCAGGCAAGGTTGCCCATTGTCTCTACTGCTCTTTAACATTGTAATGGAAGTCTTATCCAACACAATAAGGCAAGAAAATGTGATCAAGTTTATCCATATAAGGTCAGAAGAGATCAAACTTTTACTGTTCCCAGATGATATGATTCTATATCTGGAAAACACCAAGGATTATACTACAAAACTCTTAGAAGTGATCAAGGAATGCAGTAGCATCTCAGGTTACAAAATCAACACTCATAAATGTATAGCCTTTATATATACCAGGAATAGTCAAGCTGAGAAAACAGTCAAGGACTCTATTCTGTTCACAGTAGTGCTGAGGAAGATGAAATATTTGGGAGTTTACCTAACAAATGATATGAAAGATCCCTATAAAGAGAACTATGGGGGTGGTGCCTGTGGCTCAATGAGTAGGGCACCGGCCCCATATACTGAGGGTGGTGGTCAAATCCAGACCCAGCCGAACTGCATCAAAAATTAGTCGGGTGCTGTGGCGGGCACCTGTGGTCCCAGCTACTTGGAAGGCTGAGGCAGGAGAATCACCTAAGCCAAAGATCTGGAGGTTGCTGTGAGTTATGACTCCACAGCACTCTACCGAGGGCAATAGACTGAGACTCTGTCTGTACAAAAAAAAAAAAAAAAACCAAAACCCTAAAAAAATTAAAAATAAATAAATAAATAAAAAGAAAACTGTGAAACTCTAAGAAAAGAAATAGCTGATGATGTTAATAAATGGGAAAACATACCATGCTCCTGTCTTAGAAGAATCAACATTGTTAAAATGTCCCTTCTACTCAAAGCAATATACAATTTTAATGCAATCCCTATTAAAGCTCCACTGTCATACTTTAAAGATTTCAAAAAAATACTTCCCTTTATATGGAGTCGGAAAATTCTAGAATAGCCAAGACATTACTCAGAAATAAAAACAAAGCAGGAGGAGTTACGCTACCAGACCTCAGACTGTACTATGAATGGATAGTGATCAAAACAGCATGGTACTGGCACAAAAACAGAAAGGTAGAGGGATTGAAGAGAATAAAGAACCAAGAGATGAACCCAGCTACTTACGATTATTTTGATCTTTGACAAACCAACTAAAAACATTCAGTGGGGAAAATGTTCCCTGTTTAGCAAATGGTGCTGGGTGAACTGGCTGGCGACCTGAAGAAGACTGAAACTGGCTCCACATCTCTCACCATTAACTAAGATAGACTCACTGGATTAAAGATTTAAACTTAAGACAGGAAACTATAAAAATACTAGAAGAAATTTCAGGGGAAACTCTTGAAGAAATCGACCTGGGTGAATATTTAATAAGGAGGACCCCCAGGCAATTGAAGCAACATCTAAAATACACTACTGGAACTTGATTAAACTGAAAAGCTTCTGCATAGCCAAGAACACAGTAAGTAAAGCAAGCAGACAGCCCTCAGAATGGGAGAAGATAGTTTCAGGTTATGTTTCCGGCAAAGGTTTAGTAACCAGAATCCACAGAGAACATAAAAGTATTAGCAAGAAAAAAACAAGTGATCCCATCTCAAGGTGGGCAAGGGACTTGAAGAGAAACTTCTCTGACGAGGAAAGGTGCACAGCCTATAGACACATGAAAAATTGCTCATCATCCTTAATGATCAGAGAAATGCAAATGAAAACTACTTTGGGATATCATCTAACTCCAGTATGATTAGGCCCCATCATAAAATCCCATAAACAGAGATGTTGGTGTGGATGTGGAGAAAAGGGAACACTTCTACATTGCTGGTGGGAATGCAAAATAATACATTCCTTTTGGAAAGATGTTTGGAGAACACTTAGAGATCTAAAAGTAGACCTGCCATTTGATCCTACAATTCCTCTACTAGGTATATATCCAGAAGACTAAAAAATCACATTATAACAAAGAAATACGTATCAGAATGTTTATTGCCACCTAATTCATAATTGATAATTCATGGAAGAAGCCCAAGTGCCCATAGACCCATGAATGGATCAATAAATTGTGGTATATGTATGCCATGGAATATTATGCAGCCTTAAAGAAAGATGGAGATTTTCCCTCTTACTTGTTTACATGGATAGAGTTGGAACATATTCTTCTTAGCAAAGTGTCTCAAGAATGGAAGAAAAAGTAGCCAATGTTCTCAGTCTTACTATGAAAGCAATTTATGTCTTTCTTATGAAAGCTACAACCCAGTTATACCCCAAGAAGAAGGGGAAAGGGGAGAGTCAGGGGTGGGGGGGAAGATGGGTGGAGGGAGAGTATTTCATGGGACCACACCTACAGTGCATCTTAGAAGGGTACATGTGAAATTTACAAGGTGTAGAATATAAATGTCTTAACACAATAACTAAGAAATTGCCATGAAGGCTATGTTAAGCAGTTTGATGAAAACATTTCCATTTGTATATAAAACCAGTACATTGTATCCTATGATTACATTAATGTACATAGCTATGGTTTAATAAAATAAAAATAAATAAAAAATATATTAATATGAATTTATTTGTAAAATTAAGTGTGAGATTTTTCAAATAAAAATTCATAGTTATTTGACAATTATTGTAGTGTAAATTATAATGGGTGTAGGCAATCTTATCTGCAGGAATTTATCATCGGTCATATGTCTAAATTGTTAAGCATATTTAAAAATATAGCTGACATATGTTTAACAGTACATTTACCTTAAAAGATTAATGAATCATATAATAATTTAGAAAAAAACCAAGAAGACTTTGTCTATTGGATAAAATGTACATATTTTTACATGTCATAACATTCTGGGGTACTGGCTCAGGGACAGGGTCCCTTAAGACCTGAGAATCTGGCAGCAGCTGACAGAAGAAATGTAAGGTTACAAATGACAAGAGAGAAAGAGGTAAGACACACAGAATAGAATTTTCAAAGATGGGAGCACAAGGTATCACCTTCTGATTGTAAGGTTCCAGTGATGGCCCCAGGTGTCAGTTCCTCTAGCATTTTATTGAAGGCTTTTGCTCATTAACCCAGAGCATAAGCTGAGGAAGAGAACAAAGAAGTCAGCAATTTCTCTGAGTAAGCATATCAGCTTCTATTGTTTCTATAGTCATTAACTTTAAGGGATTAAGCAGTGTTGAGAAATCTGGAACCTGAGCCTTGTATGGTGGAAGCCTCCTGTCTGTGGTCACACACATAGATTCCTAGGGGGGTGATAATAACCACTAGCTCACTGTGGAGTAAAACATCACTGTCATCAATCTCTTCTGAAGAATCGGTGGGAAAGAGGAATTTTCCTCTCATCCCTACCACAGAGGTTCTTCCTCTGAGATAAGGGATATAAGCCCTCCTGCCCATATTTTAGGGCTTGAGCTGTTCCCTTGATCTCTGTCCCAACTATAATACACATCTCCACAATGGGTATTTGCTTTGACTGTTAACTAGGCAGGAGGCAGCCTAGTTAATGTTTCTTGATAGGCATTGCACACAGCATTCTGTGTAGCCATTAATCCTTCAGAGTGCTTATAGACCCAACTGGGATGTTAGTAAGCTGTATCCCCAACAGGCCAGTCTTCTAGAAAAAAACAGGAAAATTGCTCAGGTAAGAAATTTAGCAGTGACTGGTTTAGGTAAACTAGCTGATTTTCCTTTGTTCCACCTCACTTAGCTTACTTTTTTATTTTTCCCATTTTGGGGAGGCTGTTTTCCCTTGCCAGGAAAGGAGTTTTCAGTCTCCATTATGCTTGCATCTCCCCCTTATTTTTTTTTTTTTTATTATGAAAAATGGTGAGAGCCATCATTAATTCTCCATGATGGTTGATTTCCCTTCAGAGTCTTCTCATGCATCTCCAGATGAAGAAAAAACAAAGCAATAATACCAAAAGCAGTACAACAATTGCTCCTAGTGACTGTCCAAGAGTTTTAACCCACTTGAATGGGGTAACATCTGCTAAATCCATTGTTATATTTTTTAAGGTATCAGATACTGGAAGCAGGTTGGTTCAAATGTGCCCTCAAAGCTTTGAAAATTTGTTCTTTTAGTTTTAAAATATCAAGGGATAAATTATTGTCCAATCCAATTAAATGACCTTTTATGTTATCCCAGTCATGTTCCATTTGATTGAACTCAAATGGAGTAACACAGAAATCTGTAGTGTTGCAATCTCACTGAAGTGGGCATGGTGCTCCAAACTCATTACTCTATTTCCAAGTCAAATTGTGCTTTGTCTGAGATCATTGAGTCAATTTTTGATCCATTCCAGACTGTGAATTCCATAATCCAGTGGAATTCTTTTGCCAGTCATTGACAAAGTATGCTGTTTTAATGGATTGATGAATGGCAAAACCAGCAGTAGCTTCAGTTGCTGTCACTGCTGTCAATCCCACAATGACTGCTATTAAGGTAAAAAATGTTTTAGACCTTTTAAGAGTAGTTCTCAGCATGTCAATAATAACATGAACAGAAGGAGAATCTTCACAGAGGCATTGGAGATGCACAGGGATACAAATGCCTTCCTGAAGTTTGACTAATAAAATATTTATTTGAATTAAAAGAGGAGTTCATACAAGTAAACAATTGTCAATCTATACAGTCAATCTATACAATTAATTTTCCAACAACAAGCATGTAAGTGTGTTTAACTAAAACAAGCTTGTAAGGGTATCTCATAATTACCTTTGAGATGTTCCTTATAGTTAACAAAGTGGGAGCCATATTTGCAATAGATCTTATTATTAGGGCCTCACCATAATATCAATCTGAAAATTGTCATTGCTAACTTCCACCAAAATATCAATCTGGAAATTGCCATTGCTAACTTCCATATCTTGGGATGTTCTTACCCCAGATGAGGATACAACATTTTTGGTCTCAGGGTGGCCAGACCTGGGTTATTCTAATATTTTGGGATAAAAAAGGTGCATTTAAGGAACCATGGGTGAGGAGCATGAGGCCTATAAGTCATGATGTTTAGTTTTTCTTCACATATTTCCTGCTTAGAACAATCCTTTGATAGATAACTTCTGGGGGGCCCAATCTATGTTAGAACCAGATTGATCCTTGGTGATTACCATTGGCAAGAAAAGCATTACAATCTTGCCATTCAATTTTATGCAAATGATTAGGAACATCAGGCATTTCAGTAGGGCAGGATCCTAGCCTTTTAGTTCTATTACTAAAATTCTCTAAAAGATTAGCATATCTTTCTGTAACCGGGTTATATTGGTCACTCAGGTAATCTTAAAAAAGACCATAGACAACAGAGAAACTTTTATAAGTGTTATTAAAGTAAGCAGGGTTTTCAGTTCTCCAAGCCTGAATTCACATGGCTATATAGCCTTTAACAGCTCCAAGGCAAATAGGAGAGTACTTATGATGTAGGGTTAAGTTAATTTTCATACCCACTTCTGCTGGATGGGTGGGGTATTTGTCATCAATAGGACTGGACATTCAATCATTGCCATTCAAATAAATTTCAACAGCTGACTCTAGCCAAGAAATAGGTCTCACTAATGTTAGAAATTTGACATAAGCCCAATAAGTGAAATTTGTTAGGATAGTAGCAGTTGTGAGCACTTCCACTGTTGGACTATTCACCATTATTGCCAGGGAACCCAGAATGTCATTTTCTGGAGTCATCTGGAACTGGGTCTTGTGCAGGTACATCTGGGTTTGGTTGGCCAAAGCCTTGGTCTGTCCTCATGTTGGTGGTTGAGTACCACAGGTCTTCTTTAGGGTAGTGGCCATAATTCTCTGCAGTTTCTTGAGATGCCTCTGAGTGTATGCCAGCCTCTCTCTCTCTTTTTTTTCTTGGAAATCATCTGCTCTTTCTGATCTGTGTTCATGATTGAACTTAATAAATCTTGATGGAACCCAGACAAAAAATCAGAGTCATCTCCTGTGGAAATACAATTAAAATCTCTTTCCCATAGAAAAATTTCAACTTTCTTCTATTGCTGAATTCTAACATCTTTCTATAATACCAAAGATTTCTACTTTGGTCTCAATTGTTTCTCTGTGAAATGCTGCTCTGAAGCTGTAAATGGATGGGGTTAGGAGGAATTTAAGAAATTTAAAGTAGAAGGGGCTTTATTTAATTGTATTTGCAGGGAATCACATAATCCTTCAGTCCTATTTCCCCCCTTTTTAACTTATTATTGTAACTGATCTTTTAGGGTTCTGTTAGCTCTTTCAACAATAGCCTGTCCTTGAGAATTATATGAGATTCCAGTAATGTGGATAATATTCCATTCTTGAAAGAATTTAGTCACAGTTTTGTTACAATAGCATGGTCCATTATCTGTTTTAATTTGCAGAGGTTTTCCTATTACTGAAAAACAGGAAAAGAGGTACCATTTAAAATAATTGGCAGTTTCCCCTGATTGACATGTAGCCCAAATGAAGTGAGAGAAAGTATCTACTTTTACAAGAAGATAAGAAAGTTTACCAAAACTAGGTACATTTGTAACTTCCATCTGCCATATTTGATTGGCATTTAGACCTTGATGATTGACTCCTGTTGATTGAATAGGCATGACAATCATTGGACATTGGGGGCATTGATGAACAATATTCTTTGCTTCTCTCCAGGTTAATTGGAATTTAGTCTTTAATCCTTTAGCATTAACATGAGTCAAAGAATATAGCTGTTTGGCTTCTGTGAAGGCAGGGGTCACTAAGGTATCAACTCTATCATTGAACTCTACTAAAGGACCAAGTATATTTGTATGAGCTCTAATATGAGTAATATAAAATGACTGATCTCTAGATCTAATTAAGGACAATAAGGTGCTGAAGAGATAATATAATTGAGGATCAGATAAATATTTAATTAAGGCCATCTTAATATATTTTGTAACAAAAACTGCATAGGCAGAATCAGAAATTATAGAACCAGAATCATCTTTAAAAACTTCTATTACAGCAGCCAATTTAGCTCTTTGGACAAAAGTATAGAGAGTATTAATTACCTTTTGTTTAGGACCTGGGTTGGCTGCTTTCCCATTGCTAAAAGCATCAGTAAATAATGTAATGACTCCCTCTAGGGACTGATCACTGCAATTGTGTGGCAAAATCCAATGAGTGAGCTTTAAAAAATTGAAATAAGCTATTTCACAGATAATGACTATCAGTTTTGCTCACAAAGTCAGCTAAATTTATCTGCCACTTGACTGAATTGATAAAATCTTTTTTGACTTCAACACAGGTGAGTGGAGCAATTATATAATAGGGATCAAATCCAGTAAGCTTAAAAATCTGTGTTCTGGCTTGACCAATTAATTGAGAAATGAGGTCCAAACAAATAGTAAGAATTTTTTAGGTATTTATTATTTGGAAAAACAAATCCATTCTAAAATGTGGGTATCTTGTATAATTATTCCTATTGGAGAATAGGAAGTAGGAAAAAACAAGAATTCCTATGGATTTATTTAAATTTATCACACAAATTTGAGCTTCTTGAATTCTTTTTTCCATGAGTTGTAGTTCATTATCCTCTTCTGGAGTGAATTTATGAGGACCTTTTAAATCAGGAGGGTCCCCTTAAGATAGAATTTAAATGAGCAAAATAATTGGTTGGAATACCTAAGATGGATAAATTTATATCACCTTATAATTCTTGAAAATCATTAAGAATTTCAAGTTTGGAAGGAGGAGCCAAGATGGTGTCCAAGTAACAGCTTCCTTGCAACTGGGCTCGGTGAGACTGGGGAGAGAAGACTTCAGGCATCTCTGGCTGGCGAGATCTGCCCAGAAACATCCCTTTGGGGACACAGGGAGACAGCGTGAGACTTCTGGACCCCCTGAGGAAGGTAAAAGCAGTGGAGATCTGGCAAGTGGTTGCGTGTGTTCATTCGGTCTGATCCTGCCGGCAGCTGTGGCTGCAGCAGCAGGGAGATTGCAAACTGGAAAGGCCTTACCTGTGAGCTCTTTGGGTTTCTTTTGGACTTGGCACTTGTTTGAACTGCCTTGGGAGAACTGGGGCAAGAGTGTGGAGGTCTTTGAGTGTTGTCTGGGGCTCCAGACTGAGTTACCGAGCCAAACGGATTTACCAGTGTTTGGTTGTGGGCCATGTGGAGCCATCATAGCAGAACAGCCCCGGCAAGCTCCACCCTCAGGGTCACAGAACAAGCATCTGGCGGGAGCGAATAATCTAGTGACTGAGCAGCCAATTCCTGGGCTCAAGCGAGTCTCCTGCCTCTGCCTCCCAAGTTGCTGGGACTACAGGCACCCACCACAACACCCGGCCATTTTTTGGTTATAGCCACCATTGTTGTTTGGTGGGCCTGGGCTGGATTCGAACCCACGTGTACATGGCTGGCGCCTTAACCCGTTGAGCCACAGGCACTGAGCCCTTTTTTTTTTCTTTTATTTCTTCATTTTTCTAGTTTAAATATAATTTTCCATTGTTGCCTTTTTCAACAATTAGACTTCAATTTTGCTAGTGTTTCCACCCATAGTAATTGTTTTTTTCCCCAATCTTATCCCGTAAAGTTTTTGGTTTGCTTGCTTTAATTTGATTTATTGCATTTTTGTCTTCCCTCTCTACTTGGTAGAGGTGGGGTACTGTGTCCAAACAGGCTGGCAAAGAGCTGCTGACCTAATCACCCAACCAGGCACCCCCAGAGGTTGGGGTCTCTTAAGGTTGGGTCAAAGTACCCTACTGTACACCTATATTGCTCCCATCCCTCTCTTTCTGTGCCTCTTTTCCTTTGGTCAATAGTTGCTTCTACTCACCCCCTCTCCTTCCTCCTTTTTCTTTTCTTTTCTTTCTTTCTTTCTTTTTTTTCTCTTTCTTTCTTTATTCCCTTCTTGTTTCTCAATCTTCTCATCCTTCTGGTCCAGTACCAAAAGGACTCATCGAAATCCTAGTCCAGAAGCACAGCAATTTAAAGAGCAGGAGGAAGTGAAAGAAAAATTAGGGCAAGAAAACAGATAAAAGAAATCACTCATGAGGAAGAATCAGCAGAAAACTCCTGGCATCATGAAAAACCAGTCCAGAGCAAATCCCCCAAGGGGCTGTGAGGTAGATACTGCAGAGGATTCCACCTATAAGAAAATGTTAGAAATGTCAGAAAGGGAATTTAGAATACAGATGATGAAAACAATCAAGGAAATGAAGGAAGCAATGAAGGAAAATGCTGATAAAGCGGAAAAAGAAATCCAAAAACAGAATCAATTAAGAAAAGAATATAAAAAGGATATGGCAGAGATGAGG
>CAUYON010016442.1:0-47559 GCA_963573935.1 Arctocebus calabarensis | reverse complement strand
GTTCCTTTTTTTTTTTTTAATTTTTGAGACAGAGCCTCAAGCTGTCACCCTAGATAAAGTGATGTGGCATCACAGCTCACAGCAACCTCCAATTCCTGGCTCAAGCGAGTCTCCTGCCTCCGCCTCCCAAGTAGCTGGGACTACAGGTGCCCGCCACAATGCCTGGCCATTTTTTTTTTGGTTGCAGGTGTCATTGTTGTTTGGCAGGCCCAGGCTGGATTCGAACCTGCCAGCTCAGGTGTATATGGTTGGCACCTTAGCCGCTTGAGCCACAGACGCCGAGCCAGAAAAGCAACTCTTAAATGATGATAGTGGGCAGGAGCTAAGTTTCTTCTTTTTTTGAGACAGAGTCTCACTTTGTCGCCCTCAATAGAGTGCTGTAGTGTCACAAGCTAACAGCAACCTCAAACTCTTGAGCTCAAGTGATTCTCTTGCCTCAGCCTCCCAAGTAGCTGGGACTACAGGCGCCCGCCACAATGTCAGGCTATTTTTTAGAGACAAGGTCTCGCTCTGTCTCAGGCCGATCTCAAACTCGTGAGCTTAGGCAATCCACCTTCCTCAGCCTCCCAGAGTGCTAGGATTATAGGCATGAGCCACCGGCCCCACCCGTGTATAAGTTTCATATCATATAAGCAGGCTAATGTTGGGGCTGGGCACTGTGCGCAAGGATTCCCATGGGTCAGCTCATTTAATCCTTTCAACAATGATCACCCTCATTTTACAGGTGAGGAAAACCGAGGCACAGAGAGGTTAAGTAATTTATTCTAAGTCACACAGCAAGGCCATGCCTGGCTGACGTTTGAACCCAGACCATGTGGTCCCTATCTTCCCTGCTGTATCAAGAGGTGCCAGGGCTTACTACTGTTAATAGCAATGATGCAACATTAATTATAATAATAACGATGTTACACTATTCATAGGGGGGCAATCCCAGCTTACCAAACCCTCCAACCCAATGTGCCCTCTTTGCACCAGCAAAGACCTTTGGGAGCCATCCCACCAGAGGAATCACTGGAGGAGGTTTCATAGCTGGACCTTGAAGGATGAAGATGGTTGTACGAGTTGGCTTATCCTTGTACAACGTACAAGAACACCTAGAGAGTTATTCTGTTACATGAGGGCCAGTGTAGCACAGAAGGAAGACCCTGCTGCCTGGAAGGGGCATAAGAGGGCTTGTGGGACCCAGAAGACAGAAGCATGACATCAGACTGACCCCTCTCTGGGCTTCTGATGTCTGATTTGCAAATTGGGACACCCTCAGGACCTCGCCTTTGCAGTGCCCTCTTCTTGGAATGCCCTTCCTCTACATCTCCCCTCAGCCTGGCCACAGATAAGGCCACGTGTATCCAAGCCCCAGCCCTGTGCCTGGCCTATGGCAGGGGCCTGGCTTCCATGTGCACTTGTCCTAGCTCCACGCAGCACATGCCAGCCCACAGGCTCTGCTGGAGCTGTGGCTATCCTGAGAATTCCAGGACCGGTGGAGAGTGGCCCCAGGTGTTCTGGACGCCAAGGAAAACAGGAGGTGAGCTCATGGCTCCAACACAGGCAGCAGGCAGGGCAGGCACTGTCAGAGAATGAGCTTCACTGGAAATGTCCAGGCTGGGGCCGGCTGCTCCCATTCAGCCTCTCCTCCCAGGCCTGCCCCCTCTTCACTCACCTTCTACGTTTCCCCATTGCCTTTGGAAGACAGCTTGAGTCCCACAATACTGGCACTTCCCTTCCACATCCTCATCTGCTTCTCTCTGAGCCCCAAGATCTTGTCACCCCGAACTCCATCCATCTAGCAGACCAGGCTCATTCTTGCCTCAGGGCCTCTGCCTATGGTGTTCCCTCTACCTGGAACACCTTTCTACTACCTTTTTTTTTTTTGTAGAGACAGAGTTTCACTTTATTGCCCACAGTAGAGTGCTGTGGAGTCACACAGCTCACAACAACCTCCAACTCCTGGGCTTAGACGATTCCCTTGCCTCATCCTCCCAAGTAGCTGGGACTACAGGCACTCGCCACAACGCCCGGCTATTTTTTTTTTAATTTTTATTAAATCATAATTGTGTACATTGGTGTAATCATGGGGCACAATGTGCTGACTTCATATACAATCTGAAATATTTTCATTGAACTATTTAATATAGCCTTCATGGCCTTTTAATCACTATATGAAGACATTTTTAGTCTGCATTTAGTAATTTTCACTTGTACCCTTCTAAGATGCGCCGTTAAGGGGCGGCTCCTGTGGCTCAGCGAGTAGGGCGCCAGCCCCATATACCGAAGGTGGCGGGTTCAAGCCCGGCCTCGGCCGAACTGCAAAACAAACAAAAAAATAGCCGGGTGCTGTGGCAGACGCCTGTAGTCCCAGCTACTAGGGAGGCTGAGGCAAGAGAATCGCTTAAGCCCAAGAGCTGGAGGTTGCTGTGAGCAGTGTGACGCCATGGCACTCTACCCAGGGCGATAAAGTGAGACTCTGTCTCTACAAAAAAAAAAAGGTAAATCTTAATCTGAAATTAAAAGAAATTAAAGTCGTCTCTTTATGGGTATGTGCTTTATTATACAGAACAGGACACAGGCATTTATTTTGGATAATGTAGAATGGAGTGTATTGCTTTGGATTTTTCAGAAGGAAGGAAAAAGGTCATTGTTTCTGCCCTCTGAAACTTCATATTCTGAGATAGGCTTATTAATTTCTTACTCTTGAGTTTTCTTAAGTCCTTTAAAATTTCTCTATTTGCTGGTTTTGGTTCCTTATTGATTCTCCTTTTCCTTGTAATAGATTTTTATTATACTGTGCAAGAATGTAATTGACATGCATTTGCTTTGGTTTCAACAATTGACATTGACTTTTCATAAGTACTATAATGTAATTTTAAAAGGTAATTATCATGTAGAAGTATTTTCTTGGGCTTTGCTTTCTCCTAATAACTATATATTTTTTGTGGTAAAAACCTTTTGTGGTATCTTAAGATTTCTTTCTTTCTTTCTTTCTTTTTTTTTTTGTGTGTGTTGAATAACAAGATTATTTTTCCATGCTCAGTGCAGCCATGTCATCACTTTCCATATCTAAGAGCTTCCACTTACCCTCTGATGTTCACAGACCTTGTTTTTGAGATTAAAAATGATCAGCGTGGCAGCTCAGCCTATAATCCTAGCACTCTGGGAGGCCAACATGGATGGATTGCTTGAGCTCAAGAGTTCCAGACCAGCCTGAGCAAGAGTAAGACCCCGTCTCTACTATTCAGCCATAGAAACGATAGAGACTTTATATCCTTTGTGTTTACCTGGATGGAGTTGAAACATATTCTTTTTAGTAAAGTATCACAAGAATGGAAAAAAAAAAATCCAATGTACTCAATACTAATATGAGACCAATATACAAACAACTACACGTCCACATGAATGATAAAACACAAATATAGTCTAGCAAGGGGGAGGGAAAAAAAGGGAGGGAAAGAAGGCCTTTGTTGTGATCTCACTTAATGTGCACAATGTGAGGGTATTCAGCACACCCCCTGAGTGAACAGCTCAGCTACAACTTGAACTTTACCTTAGAAGTGAAAACAATGTAACCTCAAAATTTGTACCTACACATTAATTTGAAATAAAAAAAAGATAGAAAAACTAGCCAGGCATTGTAGTGGGTGCCTATAGTCCCAACTACTGGGGAGGCTGAGGCAAGAGGATTGCTTGAGCCCAGTGCTTGGAGGTTGCTCTGAGCTATGATGCCCTGGCACTCTAGCCTGGGGCACTAGGGGCGACATCTCGAGGAAAAAAAATACTCAGCTTAGCAAGGCATATGTTAATGATGTGGAATATATCCCTCAGATATGTTGATTGAACATTTATAAAATATCAAAGAAATTCCTCCTGGAACACAGTAAAAAATAAAAGCCAAAATCAAACTTTACATGGAGATTCAATTAATGGGATGAGCAGTTGTTCATAAAATTTATTAGTTCAATAAATTTTCTTTATTATTGAAGTTACTCATATGAATATTCTTTATTATAATTAATAGATCTGTAACTTGGAATTTTTTGTTTTTGAATTTCTGGATGAACACTTCTCAAGTCTTGTGATTCACCTGGTAAATCACAAATAGTTTAATTTGTATGTGTTAAGGGCTAATTTGGGGGCATTTCTGTCTGTTTTTTTCTCCCTGCTCTGGAATATTTTTATTTTTTTCTGGGAGCAAATTTGACAGTTTAGTGACTTTGTGTATTTCTAAGGCTGGCACTGGCCTTTTTGATTGACCTCTAGACTTGATGTTACCAAAGTCTTGAAATATTCTGTCTTTGCTGACTTACTCAGGAGTTATTTCTAAGCCCAATCTGCTGCTAAAGGGCCTGAATAAATAGTTACCTAACAGCCTGAATAAATTCCACTGCATTCGTCCCATCACATGACTCCCTGTGCTTATTATATTGACCTTGATTTCCAGGGTACCAGTGGGTGATCAAACAATTAGCAGAGAGCACCGCCAGTTATGAAGAGCAAAGTAGCAAGGCCCTTTATGTACAAATATAACATCTGGGCTGGAGCTTTATTTTTGGCTTACTAAGACTGTCCTTTCGGTGTTTATGTTCGTGTAAACAGTGTCTTCTCTATTTCTCATTCTGGTCTAATTGTCTGGTGGTGGCTGTGCACGGAAGGTCACACTTTTCCTTCTATGTCCCCAGTCGATAGCAGTGCTCGGCTCACAGAGGGTGTTCCATGGCCATTTGTCTAGTTTGTTGCTACGTAGCAACGAAAATAATTTTATGGTTGGGGTCACCACAACATGAGGAACTGTATTAAAGGGTCACGGCATTAGGAAGGCTGAGAACCACTGTCCTAGAGTGATGTGAAGCCTTAATAGGATAACAAATGGGACTACTTAGACTTGGAGAGTATAAAACACTGAATAAACGTAAGGTGTTAGAAATAATGGTGAATAAATGTCATCTTCAAAGTGCTGTGACTATTGAAAGCTACTAAATTTGAAAAGTGGAGTAAGCTGTTACACTGAAAAGGGAGGTGATAATTGAGCTAGACACAGTGATGTTTAGTCAGGAGAGCATTCTATGGTATTTATAAATGAGACCTTTTGAAATACTGTCATGTGCTACATTACAACCTTTCAACAGCAGAGCACATAATAATGGTGAAGCTGAAGAATCCCTATTGCTTAGTGACCCAATGGCCATCATAACGTCATAGCACAATGCATTACTCATGTGTTTATGGTGATGTTAGTATAAACAAACATGTGCTGCCAGCTGTATAAAAGGATAGCACGTGCAATTATGTATAGTACATAATACTTGATAATTATGATAAATGACTGTGTTATTAGTTTATGTATTTACTATACTATACTTTTTATCATTCTTTTAAAATATACTCTTACTCATAAATAAAGGTAACTATAAATCAGCTTCAGGCAGATCTGTCCAGAAGTATTCCAGAAGAAGTCATCATTATCATAGGCGATAACAGCAACATGTGTGTTATTTCCCCTGAAGACCATCCAATGGGAGACAGTCATATCAATGTGTGTTTGTGTCTTAGTTTTAGGCAAAACATTAAAAAATTAAAAAACATTTTAGGCTCAGTGCCTGTGGCTCAATGGGCTAAGGCGCCTGCCATGTACACCTGAGCTGGTGGGTTTGAATCCAGCTTGGGCCTGCCAAACAACAATGGCGGCTGCAACCAAAAAATGGCCGGACGTTGTGGCGGGCGCCTGTAGTCCCAGCTACTTGGGAGGCAGAGGCAAGAAACTCGCTTGAGCCCAGAAATTGGAGGTTGCTGTGAGCTGTGATGCCAACGCACTCTACCCAGGGTGACAGCTTGAGGCTCTGTCTTAAAAAAACAAACAAACAAACAAACAAACATTTTAAGTATAGAAAAAAGTTCCATATAGAATTAAGGATATGAAGAAAGAAAATATTTTTGTACAAGTGTACAATGTATTTGTGTTTCAAGCAAAGTGCCATTGCAAAAGTCCAAAAGTTAAAAAATTAAAAAGTTTATAAAGAAAAAAGTTATAGTAAGCTAAAGTTAATTGATTATTGAAGAAATAAAGAAAACATTTTAAAAAACCATTTAGTATAGCCTAAGTGTATAGTGTTTGTAAAGTCTGCAGTAGTGTCAGTGATGTCTAGTCACTCACAGACTCAGCAACCTCCAGCCTGCAAACTCCATTCATGGTGAGCGCTCTGTACAGGTATCCAGGTGGACCAGTTTTTTTATATGGTATATATCGATTACACTGCATTTTTACTGTACTTTTCCTATGTGTCAGTATAGTTAGCTACACAATACTTCCCAATGCATTACAGTGGCCTGCAGTATTCAGTACAGTGAAGTGCTGTCCAAGGTTGTGGCCTGGGAACCCTTACTGCTGTCTCATGTAGCCTTGGTGTGTAATAGGATAGGCCATCCAGGTTTGTGTAATTGCACTCTATGAGCTCCTCCCAACAATGACATCGCCACCAGTGCATTTCTCAGAATAGATCCTTGTTTGATGAGGCATAACTGTGTCCAAGTGGATGCCTGTCGACCTTTTTAAATCATTCTCTTTTATCCTTTGAGTGGTTTTGAGTTGTATATTGGTCCAGGGTTCAGGAAGAAGGTTAAAAATGTGGATTTATTGTGTTCTACTTTTGTAGGCCTGGGATAGCTCCTGACAGTCAACATTTTTTTCAAGTTCTGGTGAGTCTGTTGACTCGCTGGTTTTGGGAGCTCAAATACAAGTCAGTGTCTTGTGGTCTCACTGGGGGACACACAGCTGGCACTTTTTTTGGAGCTCTATTTTTTGCAAAGTTTGTGGTAGTCTAAAGCAGAACCAGTTAATGATCATCTGGCTCTTCAGGAAACAGTAACATTTTTCAGCAGAAACACCATGTTGAAAAGTTTAGCAAAAATCAGACAGGGGGCTTTTGAATTTATGCAAGAATTATCAGTGAAAAGGAAGCAGGAAGAGAGACCTAAGTGATCTGATTTGTGTCAAAATATGTTGTATTCTCTGCTCTTATGGAATTAAATTTTCTCTTTCTTTTGTTTGGTTAGCTTTTGTATATATAGGAAATAAAGCAGTGGGGTATTAAAGATTAGAAATATTTTGTTAACCAGGCATTGATATGCAGAACAACTAAAGATTTTGAGATAACAGAGAGGAACTTGGTGACAACCTCTCTAGACTCAGGGTTTACCTCCCCTGTCAGGCAGAGAATTGGCACCTGGGAGCTTGATTGTCATCTAGGCTAATATTGCTAGCTAAGTAAAGAGATGGAAAATAAAATTGAAAGACTGAGTTCGGTTTCTGGGTTTGTAGTCATGGTTAAGTTTGGAGATTTTTTTCCCCCATGCTGGGAGCTGCTCCGTATTCTGTGTGTCTAGCTTCAGAAGGGTTATGGCACTTCGAGGAGTTCAGCTGACAATTCCTGGCTTGTTCTGTTCGATTCTCCCCTCTGCTGTCAATGACTCCCTGACGACTTGTCCTAAGACAGGAAAACCTCCTGGGCCTCATATAGCTCTACTTTGGATAAGTACCACTCCAAGAATTAAATATTTAAAAATCCCCACCCTCATTTCCCCCATAAGTATTTGTGTTTATTTTGAAACAGAAAATATAAGAGAAAACCAGGGATATGTTCATGGCTTCCTCAGTTTTGTGTGCTTCTTAGTTAGAGACCTGAGAGAAAACCAATATTCTGATTTCTATTATATATTAGTTTTGCCTGTTGTTTGCGGTCACAGGGAATGGAATTCTACAGTACATATTCTGTTGTATCGGTTTTCTCTTGTTCAACAGTGTTTCTGTGTGAGCAGCATTTTATTTGTGTATTAATTTCTTTCCTATTGCTGTGCAGTATTCCATTGTATGAGTGTTCTGCATTTGTTAGAATTTATTACTCGTTCTGCAGAAAAATTATCTAAACATACAAACATAGAATCATGCTATGTATAGTTTTTTGGCTTTTATAGTAGCTTATTTGAGACTGTCATTCCTTTATTAAATGTATCATGTTTTACTGATTTTTTTATGAATGTTTAAATGTATTCATTGTATATCAAATTATTCTAGTTTTTCTTAGTTGTTGGGCATTTACATTGTTTACAATTATTTGTTTGTATGTATAAGGATGTGATGAATCTCTTGATAGGCTATTGTAAGCCCTTATCTAAGAGAAGTAGAGTATATGGGACCAAGGGTTTTGTTTCAGGGCTTTATTATATCTTGCTAAACTTAAGCATTTATTCCTAAACCTCTCAGAAAACTCCTTAGAGGCAGGACAGTTGTATAGACCTATACATAAACTGGGGTCATGATCAGCTTTGTAATATGTTTGGCCCAATGCAAAATGAAAATGCACAGCCCCTTCTTCAAAATGACTAAGAATTTCAAGGCAGTGATAGTGAAGTATTCAGCCGAGTGTGTGGCCTTCCTACCTGCTGAGTGCTGGGTGACCACATAGGTCAAGCATTCATGCAGCCAGCCGTGAGTGGGATGCATGCACTGGCGGGTCTGATATCCCAAGAGCAGCCTCCAGTTGGGCTGGTTCACAAACGTTTATATTCTGAAGCTTTACCCACCAACTTAGGATACGAGCAGGCTCCACTGAATATACACTCATCTAGGTAATACGATTATGGGAAGGGATTTGGGATGTGAACTTAACTGTATGGATTCAAATAGTAGCCCTGTCACTTATTTTTAAAATTTTCTTTTCTTTTTTCTTTTTGTTATAATCCACATAGACTAGCTATTGTATATTTTTGGGTGACTATAAGCAAGTTTGTCTCTCTGAACCTCAGTTTTTTTATCAGCAAATTGGGGTTATATTACCCATCTCATTAGATTGTTGTGAGAATTAACTAAAATATGTATATATAATAAACCGTGCTAGGCTAGTAAAAAGTGTTAATTGGTATTAATAATGATCAGTCCTTAAGTTCTATGTTTTAAGAGACAGAGCCAGACTTCCTTAAAATAGAAAGCTGGGGTTCTGAGGCTCTACCATTTGATTCTTTCCTTAGTGTCAGGTGTACCCTGCAGATGCTCGGTGTTAATAATTTAGGCGACAGTGTATTGGTTTGTGGGATGAGTTAGCAGAGAAGCTCTGAGGGAATGTGCTCTCGGAGAGGAGGCTGGGGGGATGGCAGGGTGTGTGGTCTCACAGGGCTGCTGTGCAGAGTGTGGGGTAGCAGGGTGGGAGAGAAGGCTGAACAGATGGGAGGCTTCATCTCCAAGCACTTTGAATGCTAGAAGGGGAAGGGTTCATTGCCAAGTGGTTTATGGTGATTGCTTGTCACTTAGAAGTTAATGAAGGACAGGGGCTTGGAGGTCACTGGAACTGGATTTGTACAGTGGCCATTTAAATTCTCAGCCACTGTGCTCATCTTACTGTAAATGAGAATAATAATGGTGCCAGGAGTAGACTAGCATTATTACTAGTGTTAGTATTATTAATTAATGTTTGTGAGTGCTTACACATATTACTTTGAGTGCTTTGCCCATGTCACTTTTTTCAACCTTGGAAACACTCATTAAATAGGTATTAGCCCATTTTACAGAGGAGACCGAGCTTCCCAGAGCTTCAGGAACTTAGCTCTTTAGGTGGGTAGGCAAGATGGGTTGACATGAGAATTTAAATGATCTAAATCCAGGAAGAACACCCTATGACTATATATGTTAAAGCTGAAAACTGCGTAGCATTTATTGCCAGCTCTGTAACTTGCACTGGGTCTCTGAGATAGCATAGGAGAGACTACATACTCTGGAGGGGTGGAGCAGAGTTGGCAGTGTGCACAGCAGTGCTAGGCTCAGGAATGGGGCAGGGAGTGAATGGGCAGTCTGACCTGAAGGCCCTGCATTTCCTCTGGGGTGCCTCTCTTTCTGTGCGGTTCCAGGATAATGCCAGAAACTCCATGATTAGAACTTAGATGTCATCACAACAAGAGTATCTGTGGAACCTTTCTTTCCCCTTCAAAGACACTTTAATTAGATTCCCATCATGAAAACAATTAGGGAAGATTTGCCATACCTAACCAGTCAATAATTCAAGGGTAGAATCTCATTAAGAGCTTTTGCTTTCCTGGAAACTGCTGTTTTGAGGATTCAGAGCTGGTGGCTGCGTGCTCTGGGGATTAATTCCTGATCTATATTTCCCCTGAACTTTTTTATTTTCCCAAAGCCAGAAGAAAACGAATTTTTAAATGACTGATTGTATAAACTACTGTTCATTTTTCACAAAAGTGTTTTGAGATTTGAGTTCTGCTTTCTGTGTCATGATTCTCTTGTGTTCTGTGTTGAATTATATCCTTTGAGTGGACAAAGCAATGATGTGACTCAGATACAGGCACTGTTTGAATGAGCGAGCCTCACTCCCAGATTCAGTGGGAGGCTTATCCTTCAGCCAGGTGAAGGCTGCCCCCTACTGACCTGAGCCACTGGAACTCCTGAGACATTTGCCTCAATTTCCCCAAAGGTAGTGAGATTTACTATACATTTCTCCCCTTCTTTTCCTTCTCCCTTTTCTCTTCTCTTTTGCATGTTACCCTCACCCTTCTCTCTGTCTTTTCCTTACTAAATACATTATTGGTTTATTACCATATGCTAGTTGTTGCAAATGGAATTGAGGACTCAATGAAGAAAAAACAGATACAACTATTTAGTAAAAACATTTGGCAATATATCCTGAAACTGTGCAAGTCCAGTTGCCCAGATAATTTACTGCTAGACACTCTAAAGACACTCATGCACAAATGTATCTGGATGCATTATAAACATTTTTATAACAGCACTTTTGATAATAGCTTTAAACTGGATCCACTCAATATGTCATCTGTAGTAGAGTGGATAAGTCATTTGAAGTGTTTTTAATTAGTAGAACACTATACAGCAATGAAAATGAACAAAACCCAGCTACACGCAACACTATGGCTGAGTTTCTAAAACTGAGCACGTCGACATTATGCTTAGTGTGTGAACAGTCTGTGACATGATTATTGTGTGCTTGGGAAGTGAAGAGTTTGTGACATGATTATTGTGCGCTTGGGAAGCTGATTTTGGGCAGTGTGGAATACAGGGAATCTATGTTAGAGGCAAGGATGCCGCTGGGGGGGGGGCAGCTGCAGTGAGAGAGAGAGAGAATGCTGTTGTTGAGCCCACGCAGTAGCAGTAGCAAGGAAGAGAGTGATGTGGATTATTGAGGGACCTTAGAAATAAAATAAATACAGTCTGGTGGCTAATTAGATATTTAGATTGATTATCGAGAGGGAACCAGTTAACACATTGCTAAGATTTCTGATTTCATGGACTAGAAGGATGATTATGTTATTCAGAGATAAGAGAAGGACTAGAGTTTTGAGGTGGTAGATGATGAATCTTCATGACATCAAGGTATATGACCCTGGGCAAACTATTTAACTTCTTGTTACCAGAGTTTCTTCATGTATAAAAGAGAAAAAATTTTCAAAGCATAAAATCTCAGAGGTAATACAGTGTGATACGTTACACATACTGTTACTGTACAGGTTTTTGAGGAGTAAGTATGAGCCTGAGTATATAGCATCCCAAATGCAATGCAGCCCTTTGGGCTTTTCAGAGATGATACACAGGTGTAGGAAAATGTGAATCACCCTCACTGTCTTGAGTGAAACAGTGTAGACTTCAAGTGTGGGGTGGAGAGAAAGTCTTAGGACAAAAGGCACAAAGAACTGAGATTATGCATCATGAGAAAAGGAAAGCCAAGAGGTGAATTAATGAGATTTCAAGTGAGGGACAAGCCAGGAGTTAGGTTATAGATTTTCTAAAAATGGTTTAAAGGCACATCCTTTTAAACAAAATGCCTTATTCAAATTCAAGTGGTACTCAGGACTTAATTATTATTATTTTTTGGTGATTGCTGAAGCAATATATGTTTATTATAGAAAATTTGCAAACCACTAAAACCAAGAACAAAGTAAATAAATAGCACTTGTAATTTTCATACCCAGGGACTCTGTTAACATTTTAGCTCTGTCTGTTTACCCACCTGACCCTTTATCCATCCATTTTTTTTTCTTTTTGTAAATAGAGCTGAAATTAAACAGTATCTTGTTGTGTAAACTGCTATGTTTTGCACAGGACCTTAAATGGAGACTGATCCTAGAATGAGGGACTTAGGTTAGCTATGTGTAGAAAGAAGAAAATGTCTGATGTGCTTTGTCAATGAGTTATTGAGGGAGAGCGCAATATATTCTTTTCTGGAAGTCTTAAAATATAATAGGATAAACTCTCATCTGGTTGATGGCAAGGGCATGACCATGCTTTACTGCCTTGTTATTCTCTGATATGTGGACAAACCCTGAGAGTGCTTTTCTGAGGACTTACTTCTCCCAAAAGTGGTAGAAAGAACTATTGGTTCGAATATGACGTGAGAAAGCCTGTGATTAATCCCTCACCTACACTTGCCTTGAGGACTGAGGACTAAAGAGTGCCGACTGTTCCACTTTTCATTTTTAAATATTAAAATCACTGTAAAATTCCACTCTGACTAATCCAGAATAAAGACAGAAAAGATTAGTGTCACTAGGATATAGTTTTACATGAGCAAATAATTTTAAATGGGTTTAAATCTAAGAGGTGGAAGCTGCTTAGACTGAAGCTATTTATGCCAGAGTGGATGACGTGTGTGTTTGTGTGTGTGTGTGTGTGTGTGTGTGTGTGTGTGTGAGAGAGAGAGAGAGAGAGAGAGAGAGAGAAGGGGGGAGGCAGGGAGAAGGAAAGAGGAGTTCTGAAGTTTTCCTTGTGTGCAGGATCTGGATGTAGAGGCTACCACTATCTGAGAAGAGGTCTAATTAGGAGGTTTTAATTACCATTTTTTACCAGAATCACACAGTTCTGTTTGATCAGTATTTCTTCAGTTTGTTTTTGTTTGTTTCAGTGTGTGTGTTCACATATCAATGTATGCGTACGTGTAAATATATACAGAGGTAACTTGATTGCCATTTCCTTTGCATCAAAATATAGGAAGACTGGGAAAATATTTTCTTTACTGAATGGTTTTGATCACAAAGAAATGAATTCATTCATTTGACAAATGCTGCAGTCATTGAATGCAAGCACTATGCTAAAAAGGAGGCATAGGAGATTTAAAGCATATGGAGGGGCAGCAAGCCCTTTAGTTGGTGGTGCACAGGGAACTGCTCATCTGTGCCTGTCACCTGGTGTCCTCGGGATAAAATCTGAACCGCTTAGCCTGAGACCATTTGCAATCTGGTCTCTACTTAAACCTTTCAACCCCATTTCCTCACATCTCTCACACCCATTTCATGTTTCAGTCATTCCTGTGGGGAGAATTTATCCAGCCCCTTAGTAGGTACTGGGCATTACCAAGTAGGTAACTTATGGATCATTAGACATTTTTCTGTTTCTTCACATCTCCTTGCCTTGTTCTTTTTCTGTGTTAGAATGCTTTGCCTCCATTTGCTGACACTCTCCCTTTGTCTTTTTGTCTTTTCTACTCATCAGGGAGATCCTAGAGGACAGAGACCATCTCTTTCGTGGGCCTCTAGCCCTCAGTCTGGTGCTTTACGTAATAGTAGCCACGCAGTCTGTGTTTTGAACAAATGAAGAATGAGGCAGAGTTAAGTGTAATCCAAACTTGTGGTGGTGATGAACTCCCTCAGCTTCTGTTTATGTCAGAAAGTCTAAATTTCTCTCATTTTTGAAGGATAGGTTTGCCAGATACAACATTCTTGATTTGTAGTTTTTTTTCCTTTCAGCAGTTTGAGTATATCGTTTTATTCTCTTCTGGCTTATAAACTTTCTGCTGAGAAATACACTGAAAATTTTGTAATAGCTCTCTTTTACTTGATGAGTTGCTTTTCTCTTAATGTTTGCAAGATACTCTCTTTGTGACTTTTTTTTTGAGACGGAGTCTTATTATGTCGCCCTCAGTAGAGTGCTATGGCATCACAGCTCATAGCAACCTCAAAGTCTTAGGCTTAGCGATTCTCTTTCCTCAGCCTTCATGGAGCTGGGAGTATAGGCACTCACCACAATGTCCTGCTATTTTTTTGTTGCGGTTGTTTAACTGGCCTTGGCCAGGTCCAAATCTGCCACCCTTGTTATATTTGGCTGGCGCCATAACCACTGTGCTACAGGCGCCGAGCCTTTCTTTGTGACTTTTAACAGTTTGATTGTAATGTCTTGGTGTGAGTCTCATTGGATTTAACTTAGTTGAAGTTCATTGAGCTTCTTAAATTTGTATGCCCATTTCCTTCCTCAAATTTGGGAAGTTTTCAGCCATTGTTCTTCAAATAGGCATTCTGCCTCTTTCTTTTTCTTTTTTCTTTCTGAGACTCCCATAATGTGTATACTAATTTGCTTGATGAATTCCCACAAGTCCCTCAGGTTCTCTTCATTTTTTAAATTCTTTTTTTTCTTTTTGGTCCTCTGACTTCATAATTTCAAATCACCTATCTTCAAGGTTATTTGCTGATTTTTTTCTTCTGCATAATCAAGCCTGCTGTTGAACCTCTCTAGTGAATTTTTCCAATTCATTTACTGTGTACTTTAGCTCTCAAATTTTTATTTGGTTTTTTTTTTCCATAGTTTTTCTTTGTTAATATTTTCATTTTAGTCATGTATCATTTTCCTAATTTCATTTAGTTGTCTATTTGCATTCCCTTTTAATTCATTGAGCATTTTTTCCTTTTTTTTTTTGAGATGGATTCTCATCCTGTCGCCCTCTGTAGAGTGCAACACAGATCGCAGCAACCTCAAACTCTTGGGCGTGAGGAATTCTCTTGCCTCAGCCACTCTAATAGTTGGGACTATAGGCACCTGGCACAAGGTCTGGCTGTTTTTTTGTTGTTGTTCTTGTAGTTGTCGTTGGCAGGCCCTGGCCATGTTCAAACCTGCCAGTGCTGGTGTATATGGCCTGTGTTCTAGCCACTGTGCTACAGGCACGAGCCTCATTGAGCATTTTTAAGATGGTTATTTCAAATTCTTTGTAAGGTAATTTTTAATCTGTGTTTCTTTAGGGTTGGTTTCTAGAGATTTATTTTGCTTCTTTGACTGAACCATGTTCCCTTATTTCTGTATATGCCTTGTGATCTTTTGTTCTGGTTTCAGCATATGAGAAAATAGTCACTTTTGTTAGTCTTTGTGGACTGTTTTTGTTTAGGGGAAGACCTTCGCCAATCGTGCCTGCTAGAGGCTTTGGGGGCCTTAAACTTTTTTCAGAGACGCGTTTTCTCTGGTCTTCTACTTTTCCATTTAAAGATCTGCCCCTATTTTCAAGAGCCTATCATCTCTTGTTCCCTTTGGTGTCAGTTTGAGTTACTTCAGACTCTTTTAGTGCTGTATAAGTTGCTATGCTTGCTTTTGAAAGTATACTGCCATTTCCTTCAGCACTCTGAGTCATACCATTGGGCAGACTCTCAGACAGTGAGAATGCTGGATGCACATTTAGCTCTTCTCCATGCCTTCTGAGGGAGAAGCCAGAAATTGGGAGGTTTTCCCAATTGTGCTGCCCTGTGCTGAGTGGGAGGGAGCTATTGTGGGCAAAGCAATGAACTTTCTTATCTGCTTTGATGCAGCTCTTCTGGGCTTTGCATTTGCCTAGGGTTCCGCCATCTTTTGATTTGTTTCTGGTGTTCTCATGAAGGATATTTGGTTCATTGTTGGGTCATTGTTGGGTTCAGTGTTGGGTCATTGTCTTTATGGGGAAATGAGGCTTTGGGGCTTCCTATTCAGCTGTCTTACTGATCTCACTCTCAAGTGTAATCCAAACCTCTGTATTATGAAATGGAGATAATTAATATTGATATAACTTTGATCATTAAAATTGGTAGAGATGGTGGAACATCTGTTCTCTCTTACTCCCTTCTCCAATTAAGGATTAAAGAAGTCATTGCAGGTTTCTGGCTTTCCAGTCTTATCTCTGTCTTTCTCTTTTTAGTATTATAGTGTGTCTAACAATTTAGTATTATAATTGTGTCTAACAATTGATAAATGCTTATGTGTCATGAACTCATCATGTTCTTGTATATATTGACTTATATACTTGTCACAATAGTTGTAAAAGGAAGGTACGGTGATTATTCCTCCTTTACATGTGGGAAATAATAAATTGAAACTGAATTTACAAACAGTCTAAGTAGTTTACCCAAGGTCATTCTGTTGGAAATTAGCTCAATTTTAAAAGGCATTTTGCAGCATTAAATGAAATTTGGTAATTATTCTTTAATTTGGTAAGACTGCTATTGAGAATATATATGCTAGAAGATTGCTTTTATCAGTCTTTTACCAGTCAGTTATTGATTTATTAATTATATTATTTTGTGTTGATTTTAAGTGGTAATTATGCTGCTGGAAATGCCTGTAGTTTACATATCCAAGTATAGAAGTCATCAAAGTTGTCTTTCTTTTTGTTTTTTGCAGGACAGAGTTCATTCAAAGAGGCAGGATTTCAATTACAGGAGCTGGATTTCTCAACTACATTTTGGAAACTTTTGCCAGTACATTCTTAAGACAGGGTGCCCAGAAGGTAAATTTGTTTCTGTTTTGAACCTACATTAATTTTAAGAAGCAATGAAAGTTCTAGCAGGGTTATTGAATAAGGCTCATATATGGACGTGACAAGAAAAAAATATAGTGAATATATAAACATATGTGAACATAATCACCCTTAGAAATTATCATATAAATCCAAATCAAAATAAAACTACAGTGCCATTTATGGCCCATTAAATTAAAAATATGCCAATGAAGAGTATATGCAAATATGAAGTATACTTACAATCTTATAAGAGAAATAATAGAATAAATGATTATATTTACAATACATATAGTATAATGACCACTATTTGATGAAAAAGATAATAGCTAATATTAAGGGTACAGGCAAAACTTACTAAATGCAGAATACAACTGTCTTCATACAATACCGAAGAAAATGCCATGAAGGCTATGTTAACCAGTTTGATGAAACTATTTCAGATTGTATATGAAACCAGCACATTGTACCCCTTGATTGTACTAATGTATGCAGCTATGAGTTAATAAAAAAAAAATACTTGGACAAATACAAGTATGTTATAGATATAACATTCAACACATAACATGTAATTTGTATGACTGAATTTTTAAACTTATCTCTGCATATAAAAAATTCCTTTGAAATTCCAATAAAGTTTTAGAACACAATCTGAAAAAAAAATAGCTAATATTTATTGAGTTCTTACTAGGTGCTACTGACAAAAGAATTTTTATTTATTATCTCATTTAATCCTCACAAACCTTTGAAATATCTGTTATTGTTGTCTTCATATTACAGATGAGGAAAATATAGAGATTCCAATTGTCTATTCTTGTATTTTTCAAACTCTATCCTCTAGGAAACTTAGGCTTCCACTAAAGTTATTCAGAAGCTATGTTGGAGTTCTAAGGTCCTGTGGACCCTAGGGGTTTTAAGTAGACCTCCATTCCATTTTTAAACGTCTTCTATGTATTACACATATTATTTATATATCCTATTTTCATGCCTTAATAGCATTATTTTTAAAGCTTCTTATCTGGGCATGGTGTCCTGTGCCTATAATCTCAGCTACTTGAGAAGCTGAAGCAGGAAGATTGTTGCGCCCAAGAGTTCACGTCCAGCCATCCTAGGTAACATAGGGAGATTCTGCCTTTAAAAAAAAAAAAAAAAATTAAATAAAACTTCTTTAGGGCCAAGCCCATTCTTCATTTATTCTTTTTTTTTTTTTTTTTTTTGTAGAGACAGAGTCTCACTTTATCGCCCTGGGTAGAGTGCCGTGGCACTGCTCACAGCAACCTCCAGTCTTCATTTATTCTTTATATGCCTATTGCAGTGCTGAATATAGAAAATTGCTCTAAAGTGTTTTGTTATTGTTATTACTTGTGATGATAATCAGATTTGCTTATTTCCAGAATTTAGCCAGGATTTATATACATATCATCTGATTTTGTTTTGTGGGATAGAGTTAATGCCTGGTTTAAAGAGATTTCTGGGTAAGGAATCTTTGTTTTCATTTTTGCAAGTTTAGGTTTAAGAATGAACCTGGACCAGGAAGTGTTAGTCTGGAAGACTGAGGGTGATGAATGAATATTCAGTACTGTTCTATATGCTGTAGACATACTGTCGAGAGTGGTGATATGTTCTTGGCCCAGTTGAGGTAGTTCTTAGCATATATTCAGACTGGTCCATCTGATTTTAACCTGGGCTTGAAGGATAGTTGAACTTCTAGAAGGTCTGATGTCACCTTTAACCCAGTCAGACATTATTGCAGGTTTTTCTGCTATATTATAATATATGCATTTGTAAAACCCCCAATGTTCTGTAAAGTTGGATTCTAAAAATAGTGGAGCTGATGAACAAAATAATTTCATTGCCATGTCCCTGACTGAGTTGACTTCATATACATTCTTTAAACACTGTATCACAAAATAATGGAGTATAGTTTTTTTGTAATACAACTATATTAATCAGAAGAATGAATTTTTTTTTTTTTTGGATAAAATTAAGCTGAATTGGGGTTCAAAAGTAGTATTTCCAATCATCAAATTGATTGAAAATGTTCATTTATTAAAATCACTCTTCTCTTGTGGACCATATAAAAGCAGGTAGTGAGGGGTGGTACCCATAGCTTAGTGGGTAGGGTACCAGCCACATACAATGAGGTTGGCGGGTTCAAACCCCGCACAGGCCAGCTAAAACAACAATGGCAACAACAACAAAAAAAGCTGGGCATTGCGCCTACAGTCCCAGCTACTTGGGAGGCTGAGGGAGGAGAATCACTTGAGCCCAAGAATTAGAGGTTGCTATGAGCTGTGATGCCATGGCCCTCTACCCAGGGCGACAGCTTGAGACTGTGTCTCAAAAAAAAGAAAAGCAGATAGTAGTCTGGATTTTGCCTATGGACTATAATTTGCCGACCCCTGTTTTAGATGACTATTGTTTGACCTATCAATCTGAACCTATTAAAGACATTTAATTGTCCAGTGGTTATGTATGTTCTGATTCTGTTTGAGATACATAAAGTGTACATTTTATCCCCATTTTATTAATGAGAAATGACTTGAAAAGATAAGTAGACCCAATATGTGTTAACTGCATTCCTGCCTTCCTTCCTCTTACAGACGTATATTGAGCCCATGCCTTGCTATAGGGACTGTGCTAAGTATGAGCTAAATGGATTTATTTGAGGGCACAGAAATAGCAAAGGGTAGAGTCAGGACTGGACTTTCCATCTTTCATCAGTAAGATTTAACCACTTGCCACTTCACTGTGTAGCACTCAGATAAATGAAGCGGAATCTTTGCTTACTCAGCACCTGAATTTCAGATACTATTGTGTAGTAGATGAATTTGTGTGGCGTTCTTAATGCGCTTGTGTAGGGCCCTTTGGTTGCAAGTAACAGAAATCACTTTAGGCTAGCTCTCTGTAAGGGTGCAAGGGTAGCGAGGCTGGCAAGCTTCAGAAAGGTCTGCCCTGGGAACTGAAAGCGGCCAGGAACCCAGGTGACTTTCCTTCAAGTCTGTCTGTAAACTTTGTAATCTGTTTTATTCTTCCGTTTCTCAGTGATCTGGTTTTCTCTGCGCCCCAGGATGTATAGTGGTCTGTGAGCTTCCACTATCAAGGTGTGCATGTTGTATAGAATTCTGGCAACAAAAAGACTGCTTATTTCCTTTTTTACTTCATTCTTTGGAAAGAACTCTTGGTAGGCCTTTCAGGTCAGACACCACCAGGAGGGTGCGAATTAGGTTGTACAAATGTGGCTTATCCTCTCTCATGGATCAGGGTTGGTACTTCTCAGAAAAAGGTGTGGTGGGTGGGGTAAATATTCCTAGAAGTTTCTGGCATGGTCCCACAGTCGCCATCTATGTTGCTTGATGGCACAGTGGATGTGTTATTAGTGTCAATCTTGATTCCACCCCAATTCACAGTACCTTGGTTAGTGTTCAGTAGATTTATGTAGAAATCAGTAGAAAGGAAATAGAATGCACAGTGAGGTTCACAATTGGTTTCTGATGAGTATTGTCTATAATAGAAATAATTTGGCGACTTCAATTTTTTTTAAAGTGATAAATGTCAAGTGATTCCTCTTTATTGTCACTTATGTATTATGCTCAGAAGTGAGAAAAAGCTATTTTCCCAATAGCTTTTGCCTTTTTTTATTTTTTGAAAAGCTCAGGATTAATTAACTTTTCAGTGTTAGGAGCCCTTTATGCTTAAGTGTCTTTCACCTTTCATTTGAGTGGCCATGTTTTCCAGTATCAGCCTGACTTCCGGCAGGCCTTCACTGCTGAGTCTGTACACGTAGCTTCTGTGAAGTCACCAGAGTGTTTAGATGACTTGATTTTCAATTTTGGACTTTATCCCTGAGTCTGTTCAGTAGTGGTAAGGTAAGGATCTGATATCTGTGTTTCTCCCTAAAAAATGCAAAACTAGCTGTTCACTAACTTTACATTTCTGCATTTCTAAATTAAAAAATGGCTTTTGATAGGGATCCCAGCCAAGGTCATGTGTGCTTCGGAGCTTTGGGGGTCTTGTTCAGCTGCTTTTTTCTCCTTCGTCCATTCCTCTGAGACAGCTTGCAGTTTGAGGGCCTTTCTGACATAAATGTGGACTTTCCACACTCCAGTCTGACCCTGCTTCCCTCTTTGAATGGAAGTCAGGAGAATGGGCATTTCCTGTTGGTGGTCCAGCCAACAGATGTGTCCTTGAAACAGAAGCAGTTCTGAAGTGACAGCCTGCCGAGCTCCTTCTCCTCACCTTTGTAACCTTGTACAGGTCACTTTGCTCCTCTGACCCTAAGTTTATTTGTCTGCAAAATGAAGATTTTACTGTGTTCTCACAGATTTGTGTGAAAACTTTGTTTGAAAGCTTTCTGTACATTGAAGAACACAGGTCAAATATACAAATATATTTGTATATATTTTTAAGAATTAAAAAGAAATCAGAATCATAATCACATCTTCCTTGAACATGTTTTCTTTTCATGGTTGAATATATTTTTTAAATTCAGATGTTCAGTTGCACTAGCGCTTTTGGATGTCATCTATGTGCCAGGCATTGAGGAGGATGCCTGGAGACACAGTAAGAATAAGACATAATTCATACAAAAGGGGCTGTCTGAGGCACCTTCATTTCTGGGACATCTGGTATAGGGCAGGAAGCATGGCCAACAATGAATAAACATCTGCTGAGGCTGAAAATTTATTGAGCCCCGCTTGGCATTCAGTGGCAGCACTGTGATCAGTGCTGAGAAGGATATTAAAGTAACAACTAGTGCTTACAAGAGCTGAGTAGATGTCAAGCACTGTGCTTGGCATGCATTGCTTTATCTGCTTTTCTGAACAATGCAGTGAGGCAGGAATTATTATTGCCATTTGATGCATATGGAAACTGAGGTCCCAAGTGGTAAGGCAGTTTTCTCAAGGCCACAGAATGCGTAAGTTTTGAAGCCAAGCTTGTCTGACTCCAGAGTGCTCTTATTGCATCACAGTGCTGCATCTGTGATCTCTGCACTTCAGCTGCTTGATGGGGCAAGTTGTAGGTGCTTGATTGAACCAGAGTGAGGTGCTGCAGTGTGCGCAGTCAGGATGGAGAAGTGCAAGGGCAGGAACTCAGTTACAGTGGAAGAACTTGGAATGTGCCAGCAGAACGGGGGCCATGCTACATGAAAGCGCCTCTGAGTGGCTGGTGAATGTCCACCCTTCTGTTCAGAGTCCTCACTCCTGTCATTTAGCTGACAGCCTGAATTCCAGAGTGCCATGCAGATTGAGGGTGTATTTAGCTGACATTTCTACCCTTTTTACTGTAATAATCTATCTTTTCCCCCCACTTTCTCATGTACCATGGATTTATTGTTAAAAATAATTAATATGATTAAAAATCTTAATATGAGCAAATAAAGTTTTTTAATGTTGGAAAATGTACACAACAGTTTGCCTTTTTAAGAGTGCAGTTCATTAGTGTTAGTGCACTCACATAGTGAATAGTGTTGGGCAGTCACTGCCACCATCTAATCTGCCTCCAGAACTTCGTTCATCTTCTAAAACAGGAACTCTATAACCATTAAACAATAACTCTCTATCCCGCTCGCCTCTCTGCCCCTGGAAACCACCATTCTACTTTTTTCTCTGAATGTGACTTGTTAAGATATTTCATATAAGTAGAATGATACAGTATTTTTTTTTTTTTTTGTGACTGCCTTATTTCACTTAGCGTATGTTTTTAGGGTTCATCTATATTGTAGCAGGTGTTAGAATTCTCTTCTGTTTGAGGGTGAATACTACTTTATTACAGATATATATCACATTTTTTTGTCTAGTCATCCGTTGGTGGACACTTGAGTTGCTTCTTCCTTTTTGCTGCTGTGAATACTGCTCCTGTGAACATAGATATATAAATATCTGTTTGAATTCCTGATTTTAATTCTTCTGGGTGTGTACCCAGAAGTGGAATTGCTAAACTGTACAGTAATTATGTGTTTAACATTTTGAAGAACCACTTAAAAGTATTTTTTAAATTTAATTGTTATTTTTAATTGACAAACTATAATTATATATATGTTAGTGGGGTACAATGTGATGTTTTTGATGCGTGTATACAACATGATTAAGTTAAACTTATTAACATGATACCATTTTTTTGGGTGAGAACATTGGAAATTTATTCTCTTGGTAATTTTTTAATTAATAATCCAGCGATTATTAACTATAGTCAATATACGATGCAATGGATCTCAAAACTTATTTCTGCTGTTTAACTGAAACTCCGTACCATTTGAACAACTTCTCTTCTTTCTCCCTCTCTACCCCATGCCTCCGATGAACACCTTTCTATTCTCTGCTTCTGTGAGTTTGACAGTTTTGGATTCCTCATAGAAGTGAGAGCATAGTGTTTGTCTTTCTGTGCCTTGATTATTTCACTTAGCAGAATGTCCTCCAGCTTCATCCTTGTTTTCACAAATGACCAGATGTCCTTCTTTTTAGGCCTGAGTAGTATTCTAAATAGTGTACTGTATTTTCTTCCTGCAGTGATCCGTGGTTGGACACTTAGAGTGATTCTTTATCTTTACTATCATGAATAATGCTGCAGTGAACTTGGGAGTACAGACATTTCTTTGACATACTGATTTAAAAATTTTTGGATGAATACTTAGATGTAGGATTGCTGGATTGTATGCTGGTTCTGTTTTTAGGTTTCTGAGATGACTCTCTGTTATTATCCATAATGGCTATACTAATTTACATTTCTATCAACAGCGTATAAGGGCTCCTTTTTCTCTGTATTTTCTCCAACACTTACTTTTCATCTTTTTGGTAAGCTCTTCTAATGAGTGTGAGATGGTATCTCGTTGTGGCTTTAATTTGCATTTCCTTAGATTAGTGATGTTGAGAATTTTTTCAGGTACCTGTTGGCCATTTGTTGTGGCTTCTTTTGAGAAATAGCTACTTAGGTCCTTTGTTTATTTTTAAATTGAGTTATCTTCCGTCTTTAGAGTTGTTTGAGTTCCTTATGTATTTAGATATTAATCTCTTATCAGATGCATGGCTTGCAGATGTTTTCTCCCAGTCCATAGATCATCTCTTCACTCTGTTAATTGTTTCCTTTGCTGTGCAGAAGCTTTTTAGTTTGATCCAATCCCCTTTGTCTGTTTTTGCTTTTGAGGTCAAATTCAGAAATTCGTTGCTCAGACTGATGTCATGGAGCTGGGGAGCTTTTTCCCTGTGTTTTCTTCTAGTAGTTTTAGTTTCAGGTCTGTGTTTAAGTCTTCAATCCATTTTATGTTGATTTTTATATATGGTGTGAGATAGGGGTGCAGTTATATTCTTTTTTGTATGGATAGCCAGCTTTTTCAGCACCATTTATTAAAGAAACTTTTTTCTGGCTCAGCTTCCATAGCACAGTGGTTATGGTGCCAGCCACATGCAACAAGGGTGGCGGGTTCAAACCCAGCTTGGGCCAGCTAAACAACAATGACAAATGCAACAACAACAACAACAACAAAATAGCTGGGTGTTGTGACTGGCGCTTGTAGTCTTAGCTACTTGGGAGGCTGAGGCAAGAGAATCGCTTAAGTCCAAGAGTTGGAGATTGCTGTGAGCTATGATGCCATGGCACTCTACCCAGGGCCACAGAGTGAGATTCTATCTCAGAAAAGAAAAGAAACTTTTTTCTTCATTGTGTGTTTTTGGCACCTATGTGTCAATTGACTGAAGATACCTCCAACTTTTTATTTTTTTTCCTCAAGTTTGTGTTAAGGTTTATTGTGGTTCTATGTGAATTTTAGGATTGTTTCTTCTATTTCTGTGAAAATCGACATTGGAATTTTAATAGAGATTATATTGTATCTGTAGAACACTTTGGGTAGTATGGACGTTTTAACAGTATTAATTCTTTTAAAACATGAACATAGGATATTGTTCCATTTATTTTGGTCTTTAATTTCTTCATCAGTGTTTTATACTTTTCAATATAGAGATCTTATACCTTATTCATTATATTTATTCCTATATATATATATAATATAAATAATATAGCTATCATAAATGGGATTGTTTTTTTAATTTTAAATTAATATGAGGGTACAAATTTTTAGGTTACATTGCTTTCAGTAAGGTAAGGTTCAAGTTGTAGTTGAGCCCTTTACCCAGTAGTGCTAAACACCCTCACATTGTGCACAATAGGTGAGATCCTGCCAATTGCCTTCCCTCCTCCCTCTAATCATTCTCCCACCTAACCTCTCCCCTCTCCCATTTCTCTCCTCCCCCTTAGTAGACTATATTTGTGTTTTATCTTTTGTGTGGGCATGTAGTTGCTTATATATTGGTTTCATATTAGTATTGAGTACATCGGATACTTTTTTTCCCAGTTTTGAGACACCTTACTAAGAAGAATTGCCAAGTCATGGAAGCAAACCAAATGCCCATCAACCCATGAATGGCTTAACAAACAGTGGTCTTTGTATACAATGGGATTGTTTTCTTGATTTCTTTGTTGGTTATTTAATTGTTAGTGTTTAGAAATGCTATTGATTTTTGTGTGTTGATTTTTGTTTTTGTTTTGTTTTTTTCTTGAGACGGAGTCTCACTTTGTTGCCCTTGGTAGAGTGCTGTGGTATCATAGCTCACAGAAACCTCAAACTCTTGGGCTGAGGCAATTCTCTTGCCTCAGCTTCCTGAGTAGCTGGGACTACAGGCACCCACCACAACGCTCAGCTATTTTTAGAGATAGGGTCTCGCTCAGGCTCAGGCTGGTAACCTGTGAGCTCAAGCAATCCACCTGACTTGGCTTTCCAGACAGAGTGCTAGGATTACAGGTGCGATCCACCGCACCTGGCCCTTGTATTTTGATTTTTGTATCCTGCAACTTTACTAAGTTTGTTTACCGGTTCTAGCAGTTTTTAAATGGAGTCTTTTGGGCTTTCTATATATAAGATCACGTCATCAGCAGACAGAGACAATTTTACTTTTTTCTCTCTTTTTACTTGGATGCCTTTTATTACTTTTTCTTGCCTGATTGCTCTGGCTAGGACTTTCAGCACTTATATTAAATAAAAGTGTTGAGATTGAACAACTTTTTGAGATGGCTGTCTTTGTACGTTATAACAATGGGTGATACCATTACTGTGTATTTCTCTTAAGTCTGTGAGTGCTATATATACTGTGCTCCCAGCTACTGAGCACTAGTGAACATACCAGCTGGAACATTTCTCAATCTGAGAGGCATTCGCTTGTCTCTTGACTCTGCCATAGTCTGTGTCTCTCAGACACAATTTCATGTCTGATAGGCAGTTGTGACCCGTGATGGCCAACAGCAGATATGTCAGAAGCACCAAAAACATGACAAGGACAGGTACTTACTTACCTCAAGGCAGACTAAATGTGTACTTTAATGTACCTTGAAGTAAGCAAGTATATTCAAAAAACAGATCAAGGAAAAAAAGAGAAAGATCTGAAGGAGGACAGGGATTGGTGGAAGTCTGGGCCACATGAAAAGCTTCACGTACATTTCTCCAGCCTTTGGGAATTGCCAACCACTGTGTGAAGCACAAGCTGGAAAGAACCTAGGGCAGAGTTAACTCAGAACTCAGGAATCCAAAACTGAGATCCCGAGTGCTCTCTGGTGTGGGGATAACTCTGCTGGGGCTCCCCAGTTCTGTGAGGGATTCCCTTAGGTCAGCGTTTCTTAATATTTTTTCCATTTTCACCCCCTAAGGAGACTTTTTAGACACCTTTTCTCCCTAATTGCTCCTTTTATCATGAAATTTTGATATTATAGATTTACTGATGATCTGTGTACTATCTTATATCTTTGATTTACATGTAGAAAGTTTAAGGTATGTTTTGCTCACAAGAACAAATTTTTACCTGTTTTTGATATTGCCCCTACTGAGACAGTATGCCTCATACTATTAATACATGGGTCACAACTGTCTTTTGGGGTTTTTGTCTCCACTTATCCAAATAAAAGCAAAACAGTTACAGCTCTACCCTCAATAAATACATAAATAAATAAATAAATAAATAAAATAACCCCCCCATTACCCCTCAAAAATTTAAACTCAAACCAAAGAACTTTGTGGTGAACCCGCACAGAGTTGTTTACAAATTCCACATTTTACTTTTCAGAAGAGGTGAGGAGATAATGTAGGGAATCACAATCCTGTTACTCAAGTGTTCTTTGTAGCCTGGTTTGTCTGAGTGCTTAGGGAGTATCACAAATGCTGTGGAAATGCAGAGGTCTCATTATGCAATTGTACAGAGGTGAAATTTTTTTTTTTTTAAGTTTGTGAAATACATTCAGTGTGTGATAAAATAATTTGTTATTTCAGCTAATCTCCTGGCAAGGCCCCATTATTAGTTCCATCATTGTTCTTATTGTGTTGATCAGGAAGCTGAAGCAGAGAGAGATTGAATTCAACAGAGTGTGAAGTATTTGTCACAGAAACAACGGGGGCAAGTCAAACAATGTGAACATTGCTTTGTGGAAGATCTGGCCTAGACATGCTCCAGTTAGAGAGATCTGAACGTACTGCTTCCTTATGATGTGTGCTTGTTATTTTAGCCTTACTTACAAAAATCTGTTTTAGTAGTGGAAGATAATTCACTGGGATTGAAGAAAACAGTGGAGATACTATATATGTAGTCCAAATGGGAATTTGAAAAAACCTTGCTACTGTTTAACTACATCATTTTTGCAAATTAACTTTATTAGTTATTTATTGCTGTATAACAAATTATTCCAATTCCTTGTAGCTTAAAATGACACATTTTTATCATTTTTCTGTTTCTATAGTCAGGAGTCTGGGCACAGCTTAGTTGGGTCTGCTTTTGGATTCATAAGAATATAATCAAAATATTGTCTGGGGCTGCACACTCATCTGAAGGCTAAGTGGGGAGGGTTCAATTCCAGATTCACATGGTTGCTGATGATAGTATTCAGCTGGCCCCTCTTCGTTCCTTGCCACACTGGGCTGTCTGTAGAGCATCTCATAACATTGCAACAAGAGAGTGAGAGAGTAAGAGAGTGCTAGCAAGGTGAAATATGAAGTTTTTTTTTTTTTTTTTAAATAACATCTCTTATTTTTCTGTATTCTATTTATTAGAAGCAAGTCACAGATGTAGCCTGCACTCACGGGAAGGAAATTATATAGGGCATAGATGGCAGGAGGCAGGGGTCACTGGGAGCCTTGTCAGAAGCTGTCTGCCATGGACCTAAGCCATTTCATGTGCCAAGTTGTTTGCATGCGTGTTAAGTACATTCTGGCAATTGAGGATAATTAGAGGTTGGTAGAGGTCAGTAGCATCCCTGAAACCTTAATATCAGCTTACAAAAAATTTCTGCAGGACATATAGGGATTTACCAATCATTTAGTTACAAATAGGGACAAAATAGTTTATCTGTTATGTAAGTTTGATTAAGTCTTCATCCTTTTGGATCCCCTGATCACAAATTGCACTAATAGTTCACTGAAGGCAGAGCAGATAATATTCCAAAGGCAAGATTCAGTTATTTCACAAACAGTGTCAGACATCCAGAGTCTTCTTTTTTTTTAGAGCTAAGAGTCTCACTTTATTGCCCTTGGTAGAGTGCTGTGGCCTCACAGCTTACAGCAACCTCCAACTCCCAGGCTTAGGCAATTCTCTTGCCTCAGCCTCCTGAGTAGCTGGGACTACAGGCACCTGCCACAATGCCTGGCTATTTTGTGTTGCAGTTTGGCCCGGGGCCAGGTTTGAACCTGCCACCCTTGGTATATGGGACCGGTGCCCTACCCTTTGAGCCACAGGTGCCGCCCAATCCAGAGTCTTCTTATTTGGTGGTTGGCCACAAAATGTGGGTGCCATTCCTGAAGTTGGGGGGTGAAAGGCTTGCTGAGACCGACACCTTGATGGTGCAAGGATGCTGCATCTTCAGAATTTTGAGCTAACCCCCATATCCTAAGGCCCATTCATTGAATTGATGAGAGTCTATTTCTAATACCCATTATGCATGTTACCCACTAACTTCACTAGTAAAAATTCATAATTTTAGTGTTCATTGTACTAACTATCAAAAACACCTGATGTTTAACTGAAATTTCTGGACAGTGAGGTGCTGATAAGAATGCCCACAGACAACGCTTGGAGTGGGAATCCCACAAGTGACTATACTTGGTGTACATAATATAACTTGAACTAATACATACTGTAATATTATACTGCATGTGCTGAAATATTTAAAAGCAAATTTTAGATATCGTAACAATCATATACTATATATACCTCCTGAACTGAAAGCATAGTAGATGCTACTATGCTTAGAAAGATTATTCCATGTGAACCAGTTTTGGGCTGTATGTTAGACAGAAGAACTGAATGTGGAGAAAGGCTGCTTGGTCCGTGATCTGGTTTTCTCACTTCTTGGATGTCACACTTTATTTCTCAGACTCTCAACTTTTTCTCTCTAAAATGGAGTGATGATGATAGTCCTATTTGAAAGTAAGGTCACATATGTGAAACTTGCTTGGCATGTAGCAAAACCTCAATAATTACTAGATTTAAGAGAAATTCTCTGCTAGGAAGTGTATTTTTATTGACTGATTGATTGATGGACAGAATCTCACTCTGTTGCCCATACTAGAGTGCCATGGTGACAGCCTTAGCTCATAGCAACTTCAAACTTTAGAGTTCAAGTGATCTTCCTGCCTCAGGCTCCTGAGTAGCTGAGTAATAGGCACCTGCCACAATGCCCAGTTAATTTTTCTATTTTTAGTAGAGATGCAGTTTTGTTCCTGCTTAGGCTGGTCTTGAACTCCTGAGGTCAAGTGATCCTAACCATCTCAGTCTCCTAGAGTGCTAGGATGACAGGGGTGAGCCACTGTGCCTTGCTAGAAGTGCCTTTTTATAGGTAAATAGACTTTTAAATACTTACCTGAACAAAAGTTTAGATATACAGTAGTATAGGGCAAGTGTGTGGTTTTCTTTTAAAAAAAAATTTATCATTTTTTAAATTATAAAAGTATTGAATATTCATCATCAATTCTTAAAGTGCAGTGTAAATAAAAATTATTCATAATTTTAGTACTTCATGTATGCACATTTAATATATATATATATATTTTTTAGACAGAGCCTAAAGTTGTTACCCTGGGTAGAGTGCCATGACATCACAGCTCATAACAACCTCCAACTCCTGAGCATAAGCGATTCTCTTGCCTTGACCTCCCAAGTAACTGGGACTACAGGCACCCGCCACAATGCCTGGCTATTTTTGGGTTGTAGTTGTCATTGTTGCTTGGCGGGCCCTGGCTGGATTCAAATCTGCCAGCTCTGGTGTATGTGACTCGTGCCTTAGCCACTTGAGCTACAGGCACAGAGCGTACATTTAATATTTTTATGTAGATCTTTTCATTTATGGACATAGTAACATTTTTCTGAGTCATTACATATTCCTTGAAGGCATGCTTTTTGACACCTGCATAATATTCCATTAGCATAATAGCTCTCGTTGTTAATTTCTATTTTTTTCACTATTATAAGCAACATTGAATAAATTCTTGAATATAAATGCATATGTACATTTCTAGTTGCTTCCTGGGTTAAGACCTTTGATGGATATTGTCAGTTTACAGTTTTGTACTACTAGTTCGTAGCAGATATCACTAGTTTTCTTACCACATGACTTGAATAAATGCCTTAGCATCTTAGAACTTTCATTTATTGCTAGGAAAGTAGGACTAATTATTCTCACTTCATATCATGGTTGTGAGGAAGATACAAAATTGTTAACTCCTGTCTTCTGATACCAGACAATTCCAAGTTAATGGTTCTGCTATTAATTAGTCATTTGTCCTTAGTCCCCCTTTAGGTTTTTTCTTTTCTTTTTTTTTTGAGACAGAGCCTCAAGCTGTCACCCTGGATAGAGTGCTGTGGCATCACTGCTCACAGCAACCTCTAATTCCTGGGCTCAAGCGAGTCTCTTGCCTCCACCTCCCAAGTAGCTGGGACTACAGGTGCCCACCACAATACCCGGCCATTTTTTGGTTGCAGCCATCATTGTTGTTTGGCGGGCCCAGGCTGGATTCGAACCCGCCAGCTCAGGTGTACGTGGCTGGCGCCTTAGCCCGTTGAGCCATAGGTGCTGATCCCCCCTTTAGGTTTTTTATATTGTGCTATGTTGGAGTAGTTGCTCTGAGATGCTGAATTATGTATCTGTGAATGTTATGTCATGTGTACACACATACAGGGGTAGTCACAAGCCTAAAAAACTGTGAACATCTTAAAGTTCAGTAACTTGAAGGTAGAGGAAAAGAGCAAATAAAACTATCTTTCAAAAGAATAAATAAAAGTCCAAGTATGACATAAGAACACCCATGTAATACTATGCTGACTGTATATTGGCGACTTGCATTTCTTTCAAGATTCTTTACATTGCTTGAACTACATAGAAGAACTGATGAAATATGTTCCAGTTCCAGAGGGTTTATTTCCTAGCTCAAATTTACCTCTGTTGATAATACTTTTTAATCCCACTCTTGAGTGCTTAGATAGATTGACTTAGTTGATATTTATTCATTGGATACCCTGAGAATATTACCAAGGATTCTGATTTTTAACAACTTATTTCTACATCAGGTAAATCATTGTAGTTGCTGTCTTCTTACAACCCCGACCCCACCCCATCAGCTCTGCTCCACTGTTACTCCAGGGTTTTAGTCTCGTGAAACATAGCGTTTGCAGGGAAAGTAGTGTGGTAAAAATGAGTATTCTGCAAGTGATGCAATTTTTTGTTTCTTTGACTAAGTTTAAATCAATTCCTTTAGTTTCACTGTGAGACCTAGGAATCCAGAATCCCTTGATGGCTTATTTGAATTCATCTGAGTTGTAATAGACTTTGTTCAGTGGTAAAGCTTTTGAGAATTCCTTATATCAACCAGCTGAAATTCTGGGACATGGCCTTTTGTGAAACTAGATAAAATCTGGCAAGCTCTTACTTTGAACAGACAGCAAGTGGTTTCTTGAGGTCTAGGTGTGTTGTGGTCATGTATGTACAGTGATGGGAGAGAGTTGTCTGCACGCACTGCAGTGAGGAGCCTGCTCACCCAACCGGGAGTCAGGCTCTGCCCTGTCTTGGCCACTGTCTAATGGTCATGGTGGTGGACTAATATATGACAGATTTTTCTGTAAAATCAGATTGGGTTAGACAGGTCGTTTTCTTTTTTCTTTTCTTTTTTTTTTGAGATAGAGCCTCAAGCTCTATGCTATGGCATAGAGTGCTATGGCATCACAGCTTGCAGCAACCTCCAATTCCTGGGCTCAAGCAAGTCTCCTGCCTTTGCCTCCCATATAGCTGGGACTACAGGCGCCCGCCACAACACTCAGCCATTTTTTGGTTCCAGCCATCATCGTTGTTTGGAGGGCCTGGGCTGGATTTGAACCTGCCAGCTCAGGTGTACATGGCTGGCGCCCTAGCCCGTTGAGCCACAGGCGCCGAGCCTAGGCAGGTCATTTTCAATTTTGAAATTACGTGACTTTTTAAAAATTTCTCTCCCTCTGTCTTTCAGTCTATACCAAGATTTTTTTTTTTTTTATTCTGACAAATAGTCTTTAAGCCTACATAAAAGTTTAGTAGTTTGATTAAGGACCTAAAAGCATTAGACAATTCATTTAACAAGTAGATGGTCAAAAGTTGAGATAGCAACAAAATATTGAAAAACAAGAAACATACTTTTATAAAATACTCCTTAGGAAAAGGGTGGTAAATATGAGGTAAGTTGTTAAAATTTCATTTGATAATCCTATTCACTTGAGTTAAATAAACTATGTATTACAAACAGTTACAAGTCTTTGAAGTGTTGATGCCCAGTAATAGTTACGTTGGCTTATTTTTAATCCATGCCTTCTGTCAACACACACTGTTCTGGAAACCTTGGGAAGACTGGATATAATAATAATGGCAGCTGTAATTTAGTGAGTGTTTACCATGAGCCAGGAACTGCACAGCTTTATGAACATTTAGTCCTCCTAGTGATCCTCTGAAAAAGGATGTGGTTATTCCCACTTTTCCATTTTACAAATGAAGAAGTTGAGGCACACAAAGGTTAAATTACTTGTACAAGGTCAGCAGCCGGTAAATGGCAGAGTGGAATAGAAAGCCAAGTAGTCTGACCTCAGAGCCCACTCTCTTAATTGCTGTTTGATTCCCTGAAGTGGAGAGCAAATCTTTCTCCCAAAGAGCCCCGGTGAAGAGATGAGGCAAATGCATGGCTTATCTTCGTCGGCCTATGGTGACCTTGAAGCAGACACTTGGTACACGATAGAGAAATGTCCTTGTCTCTGTAACATTTAATGTGATACTTGCTTTCTCAGTGTTCCTCTCACACCCACGTAGGATCTTTGGAGATTTGGGAGCTGTGTTCTCCCGACTCTTCAGGGTAGAATTTCCAGCCAATCCATTAGTTTTCTGAGCCTGTTATTTCACTCTGTTGTGCTAAATTCAAAGACAGAGACCATGAGAAAATAGGAATTTGTGAGTGCCATAAATCTTCATGCACCCCATACAAACCTAAGGCAGGCACAGAATTGAAAGTCGAAACAGCTCTGGCCAGGCTGCATTGAAAAACAAAATAGAGGCTGCGTCTGCACATTTTGTGGACTAAGTGCCTTTGAGGAATGAGTCTGTTGTGGATCAAAGGTATCACCGCTGGTAGTGCTGGCTTTGGATTCAGCTAGGCTCTTTGTGTTAAATTAAGGCTCTGAGTCTGACCGGAAAGACCAGGAAAATGTCAGTCATGCATCTCAGCTCAGGGTTTTAGACAGAATGTGGGGTAGAGCTACCTGAGCTGGAAAGGTAATTTCATTTCTTACAGGCACCTCTAGTAGTTGGGCTGCTTTGCGTACTTCAGCCCTGCAGCGTGCTCCTGCCGCGCTCCGCGAGCTCTTTGAGGTGACCCCTGCCCCGGTAGCACTCTTCTTCCGTAAGCGGACGCTGCATGCTGAGGCTTCACCTCTTCCGGAAGGGCCCCAGTAGCAGGCAGAGACCCAGGGCGGTGCTGAGGAGGAGGCTGTGGTGTCTGCCTGTCTGGGGGGAGAGGGGAAGAAGCATTATGTGTAATGAATCCAGATTTGCTGGAGTGATATTTCTTTTGAACTGTTTATTTTTGAATTCTACATGCTGAGATTTGACCCTTTGTTCCTTAGGTAGCTTTCTTCCTTGGAGTCTATCTAATTTTTTTTCTATTTTTCTCTGAATTTCCTTAGACAAGGAAAATGATGGTTTCTTGAGAGTTAAGTACCTCTTTTCATATTGATTCCCAGTTTAAGTGGAATTTAAAGGATATATTTAAAATTTTTCTCCATCAGTGGTCCTTAGTCGGAGGGTCTCTTTTTTTGAAGACATTAGCATTCATTAAAAACAACTGGTTTTTCTGTTATTCTCCAGACCCCTTGATATGTTTGTAAGAATTCAAATTAAAAAAATACTGCACTCACATAGAAATATTCTTTTATTTAAACAAAATACAAAATCTTATTTTAAAATTCTTTGAAAGGTACTACCTGCACATAAATATTTTACATTGTATTTCCAGCAGAAATATAATGTGAAATATATTGTGAGTGCCATAAATCTTCAGGCACCTTTGAAACTAGTAGAATACCTTGAAACCAGCAGAATACCTTGCTCTGGTCAGCTCTGTGACCTTGGAAGAGACACTTAATTTTCTGTGTCTCATTTTTCTCATCTGCAAAATGAGGATAATTAATATTGGCACCTACTTCACAGAGAACTTTTGAAGAATAAATGAGTTATACACATAAAACATTTAGGATAAGACTTGGCACACAACAAATGGTCAGTTGTTACCATCAACATCTAAAAAGCAAAATACAAGGAACTTGAAAGCAAAAACTTATTTTTCCCATTGTGACATTGGAGATGACCATTTAGTGGTTGTGATGATTCTGTCTTTGGAATTAACTTGGTGTGGGTTTAAATCACAGTGCCCTCCCTCAGAGGGTCCGGATGAACTTCACCTCTCCCCAGGTGAAATCTGAGTATTAGTGTGTAATTTATGAATCTGAGAATTAAAGGAGATAATGTAAAGAAGTGCTTAAAATTCCTTGGTACACAGTAAATACTTTGTGGATGATAATTGTTATCTCTATATTATAACCTAGATTGGCATAATTTCTTCTAGTCTTTTATATGCGGATTTCAATTCATTTCTTGGTTTTGTCATGTAATATTTTGAAACAAATAGCTTTCAGAGTTGCTACATAAACTTCAAAGTCATCATTTTAATGGCTGCGTGATATTTCACTAAGTAGTTACATGATACTTTATTCTCCCCTTTCTATGGTATTGAGCATTGAGGTTATTTCCAACTTGTATCATTATAAATGACAACACGTGAAACATCTTTCTACACAGAGCCTTTCATATTTTGTGCCATTGCCTTAGAAAAGATTCCTGGAAGTGCTCTTATCCATATGTGACTTTTTTTGTGATTCTTTGAAATCATGAAAAGTGTTCTTTGTCTCTGTCACTGAAAGATAGGCTTCTTTGTCGTTAATGCCTAGCACATCATCAATGCTTCAATACATATTTATGGACTTAATGGACAAACGAACATAGTATAATACTATTTTCCAAAAGTGGTAAAACTTCTTTGTGTTTTCAATCTATTATCTTTTAACAATAGTCTTAAAAGCAGAGGAAGTTCTTATTCAACACGAGGTTACTAGGAGAGGTAATAATAGCGGGAATATTTTCTGGGCACTTTCTCTGCCTCAGATGTCATCCTGAGTATGTTACAGGCATCACCTCATCCCAGCGGTTCTCTGTGGGGAGTGCTGCCATTATCATTTTACAGATGGGGAGATAAGGTGACTTCCCGAGATCACATAGGTAGTGAGCGGTAGAGCCCAGATTCAGAGCCTAAGTCTGAGCACTTTGTAACTAGGCCAAATGACTTTAAAATACTGAAAATTCCCTCTCATTTTCTTTCCCAGCAGCTCACCTTTTTACTCCAGCTAGAGCAACAAATGATTTCCTAGACAATTTGTTGGCTAACTTCCAAACAAGGTGTGACTCAAAGCTGTCCCTCAGTCTTGAGGATTTTGCCTCAGTCTTCCGCTCGCAGCATTTGGTTTTTAAAGGAATCCCAGCCTTGAAGTTCACCAAGTGAAGTCTATATGAATATGTTTTTTAAATCTGTGGCTTAAGAAGTAAGGCACCAGCTCCATGTCCCCAAGGTGGCGAGTTCAAACCCAGCCTTGCCGAAAACTGCAAAAAAAAGAAAAAAAGAAAATCAGCCTTAGATTTTTTTTATTGAAGGGAAAATTTTTTTTTAGATTGCTTAACTTTAAAGACAGCTGATAGATTTAGAACATGGAGTCTTTAGTCCGCATAGGAGTATCTGCAACAGACAAGACAAAGAATGTGACCCTGGGGTTAACCAGAAATGCTTCCTATCTAGTTAGAAACTGAAATGGTGGGATGTCTTTCAAAAAGTATCAATCATATTATTATGTGCATTTCTTCAGTCTCTTCTCTTGCCAGTTTTCTGTGTGGTTTGGGAGTTTTAAAGAACATTTGTATCTACAGTAGTCCCCCCTTTACCCACAGGGGTTATGTCCCAAGAGCCCCAGGTGGATGCCTGAAACCATGGATCGTCCTGAACTCTACATGTACTAATTTTCTTTTTTTGTTTTCAAAATTTCATGGATAAAAGATTCAGTCTTTCTGTAGGTCTTAGCAATCTCAGTGTATGATTTCTTTTTCCTTCTTAAGTGGAGAACTTTCACCTTTTAACTTACAGGAACCACTTGACAACTTCTCTTTGCATATCTGAATTGGTGGCCTCTCTTCTTGTGCACATTGGGGTCATTGTGCAGTAATGTAGGGGTTACCGGAACACAAGCACTGCATTCCTCTGGATTAGATCTGACGACGCAGATGGCTACTAAGCTACTAACAAGCAGAGAGCATTTACAGCATGGATCTGCTGGACCAAGGGATGATTCACATCCTCGGATAGCAGATTCTTCATGCTACGAAAACACTGTGCATTTTAAAACTTATAAATTGTTTGGTTCTGGAATTTTCTTTTCTTCTCTTTTTTTTTTCTTTATTTTTGAGACAGAGTCTCACTATGTCACCTTTGGTAGAGTGCTATGGTATCACAGCTCACAGCAACCTCCAACTCTAGGGCTTAAGCAATTCTCTTGCCTCAGCCTCCCAAGTAGCTGGGACTATAGGCGCCCACCACACCGCATGGCTATTTTTACGTTGCAGTAGTCATTGTTGTTTCAGCTGGCTCTGGCTAGGTTCCAACCCGCCACCCTTGGTGTATGTGGCTAGTGCCCTACCCACTGAGCTATGGGTGCTGCCCCAAGTTCTGGAATTTTATATTAAATATTTTTGGATCTTGGTTGACTGTGGGTAATTGAAATCCCAGAAAGCAAAACCACAGGTAAGGGGGTAGGAACTAGTTATAAGCACTATGTGGCATTTTTCTTTTGTAGATAGTCGACTTAAAAACAGCAGAGGCTGGGTGCTGTGGCTCACACCTGCAATCCTAGCTACTTTGGGAGGCCAAGGCCAGAGGCTCTCTTGAGGCCGGGAGTTAGAGACCAGCCTGAGGAACATAGCCAGACCCTGTCTCTGTAAAATATAAAAAAAATTAGCTGGCTATGTGGCATGGGCCTGGGGAGACTGAGGCAGGCAGATTGCCTGAGCCCAGGAGTTTGAGGTTACAATGAGTTATGGTGATGCCACTACATGCTAGCTGAGGCAACAGAGTCAAAAACTAAACCAAACAAACAAAAAAAAATAGATGATTTATTTTTAGCCTATCTGTATACAATTGTTCAGGAGCTTTCCTACTGAATTGTAGGTAGCTTTTGTTTTGATTACTCTTCTTAATTTGTAATGTTACATGCATGGAATTAAAAGCAAGTGTCACTTACTAGTATTGAACTTGCCACAGACCTTTTGTTCTGCTACTTCTTACGTAATGCAAGGGATGAGACGTCATATTCACGTTGCTATTGTTAATTATAGCACCTTGTCTGTAAGTTGTAATTCTGTACCTCATTCACCCACTGTGGGTTTTGTCCTGATGAAATGATAACCATGTTCAATACTCAAAGGCTTTGAGTGGGAAGTGAAGTCCTCTGCAGGTTAGTGTTGGACAGTCAACCCAGGAATTCTAATTTTCAGATATTATATTGAAATAGATATGTTTCCTTCACATGGATGTATTTTTTCCCCTAACTTGTCCAGAGTGCATGGAGGTGCTTCACTTAGTAACAACAACAACAGCAGCAACAAAAAGCATTTGGAGACGTGGTGATAGTCTTTTTTTCTTAAGTTATTTTCAAGAACTACATGTGTTTAGACTTCACTCTGCCTCTTTTAAATTTGTAAAATTAAAAATACCCAGATACAGATGAAAATGATATCTGGATGACAGGAAGGATTATGCCTAAAGTGTTCTTTTTTGGGAATTTGAGAAGGGACCCCTATAAACACACCTTTTCAAGGAGGTAGTATACTGAGGGTTCAGTTACAAAATTCTGGGTGTGAATCTGGATTATGCTACTTACTCACTGGCTGCCTTTGTTCTGTTTCTTAAACTAAGTGGATTTCATTGTTCTCACATGACTGACTTGTGGGCTGTGTATTGGGGTTAAACAAGACAAGGCAAGTAAGGGCCCAGCACAGCTGAGTAGAGGCCTCCGCCTGCTTAGTGACCTGTTCTTTTCCTGGACCTAGGTTTTAGTCCTGTGTCTTGCTGGTGACCTGTGACCTAGGGAAAGCTGGTTAACCTGCTAGGCTCGGTGTCATAAGACAGATGTGTTGGTGATTCTTAGAGGTGAAGGTAAGTGCAAGGGAAATGTGAATAAGCATGAGGTGAGTCGCTAACTGAATGGGGGTGACTCACTGTGGGAATCCGATTACAAGGGGTGCTCAGTTAGATGTAGTCCATAAAGAAACCAGTAACTGCTTTTTCGGTCACCAGGAGAATAGGAGGGACTACTTAACAGAACTGTGTTGGGTGCCAACAGCTTTACATGTTACCTCATTTAATGCTCAAGAGTAATCCTGCAAGGCCGTGTGCTTGTTCTCTTCCCTCCACCCATGTCACAGGCAGAGACAAATTCAGTGAAGTAAGTATGCATTGTGGAAAAAAGTAGAGAAACCTAGGCCTAAATCCTAGGCCTGCCACACTGTGTGGCCAGTTGTGGGCTCAGTTTTGTGACCTTAAGCAAGTTACTTACCTCTCTGAGGCTGAGTTTTCTTTCTTTCTTTTTTTTTTTTTTTTTTTTGAGACAGAGTCTCACTATGTCACCCTGGGTAGAGTGCTGTCGTGTCCCAGCTGACAGCAACCTCCAACTCTTGGGTTTAAGTGATTCTCTTGCCTCAGCCTCCCAAGTAGCTGGGACTACAGGTGCCCAGCTATTTTTTGTTGCAGTTGTTGTTGTTTAGCTGGCCCAGGCTAGGTTCAAAACTGCCAGCCTTGGTGCATGTGGCCGGCGCTGTAACCCTGTATTGCAGGTGCTGAGCCGAGGCTGAGTTTCGTACTTGGAAATGTGAGAGTGAATGTATCTTGCCTCTCAGGAGTTCTTAGAGGATTAAATGAAATAATGTAGGTAAAACCTTGGTATATAGTAAGCTCATAATAAATTATCATGAGGCTCAATAATGTTGAGATTTGGTGAGATAGGTTTTTGTCTGAAATATGGCTTAGGGAAATTCCATTTTGTCCAGAGGAAATGCCTGATTTGACAATGCAGTAGATTGGCCCGACATGTAGAAAAGATCATTGCCTTATAGAAATGCATGAATCTGGGGGAAGGAGAAGTGTGGAGATAAATGTGAGAATTATCTGGGCATCAGTTGGATTTATTTATTCTGTTGGAGAATAAATAAATTTATTTGTTGATAAAATGTGCAAGCATGATGCTAACCATCTTACCTCTCAGAATAGGGAACGAACAAGAGGAAATTAAGACTGAGCTTAAGTCTGATGAATAGTGAAAAAATGGTTGATATGGGGAAAATGGGAAATGAAGGGAACCTTGTTCATTTTCAGCTTGGCATAGTTAAGAGAATAAGAATTGGTACTGGGACCCTCTGGAGCCAGGCATTGAAGCAGGCCTACTTCAGTGTAAGAAAGGGTTGTCTTGTAATTAGGACTAACACAGTGGATGGAATGAGGAGCAGTAAGTGTCCCACGAATGGAGGTTGTTCAGGAGATAACCTCCTGAACTGTCAGAAGTGTCATGGATGGAGTATGGCACTGGAGGAGAGGCTGGCCTTGATTAGTGGAGAGAGCAGGCCATATTTTGCATAAAATTCAAGTCAGGGAAAATAAAATCATGCACAGGTCACATTTAAAAAAACTGAAAATGAAAATAGACTAATTGAATCACATTAGAGGGTGGGGACTTTAACTTTACAAAATAGAAAAATAGTAGTGACTTAAATGTTCATGTCAGGTCAGGGATTATTTGAAAGTTGGCAATATGGAAATGATCTTATAATCCATCTTCCATTCTGATATTTGACCACAGGACATCTCTCTAAATCAGAAGGGCCACTTTGAATTCTTGGTTGAGAGTTTCCTATCTTACTAGATAATGTAAGATTTTTTCCAATTTTTAGATTTTATTATTCTGGAATATATTCTTTTCTATTAAAAATTGTCAGAGTTAAATTTTCTCCTTAGAGAGAAAACTATAATGTGAAATGAAGATATCTGAATTATTGTATAAGTTTAATGTTCTGGAATTACAACTAAAGATTTTGGGTTACTTATAAAAAGAAAAAATGAATCTTACTCAAGAGTTTATTACCTACTAGAATTATATTGAAGCTATGCATTCTCTCAGGCTATTCCTAATTGAAAAGCATCGTATTTGAAATAATTTGGAGATTCGTTTAGATGTTGATTCATATATTAAGGTTCATGCTATTTTGTTCAGGAGCAGAACTTAAATATCTGATTTATTTATTAATCAGGCTTTTTGAACATAGTCAGTTGGGAAGGGAAGTAAAGCTCTTGGCTGTGTACTTAGTGTGGTTTGAACGTGTCCTCCAAAAAGCATGTCCTGGGAGCTTAATCCCCGATTGAGAGGTGGGACCTAATGAGAAGTGTTTAGGGCAAAATGAATCCAATCCCTGTGAATGGATTAATGCTAATTAGAAAAGGGTTTGAGGCTGCAAGTCGGATCTCTTAACCCCCTTGTGCATACTCTCTGTGTGACGCCTTCTGCCATGTTATGAAATGGACAGCATCAGATTAAAAGACGCTTTCTTGTGATTAAAGGTGTCTTATTGGAAAAGTTGTTTGCAGTGTTTCTCTTAACCTCTGATGAGAAAATTGAATGCAGAACCCCTCCTCCATGGGGTTCTTACCGTGGGATGGGGGAACCCCAATGGTAAGACCAGGGTAAGACCCTGATACCTCTTTTTAAGCCACCCTCTGCTTGGTATTTCCCTTTATCTCTGTAGGTCACACTCATGACCAAACAAATCCCTCCTGTTCAAGTGACTTCTGCAAGTCCTACCTGCACCATTAATCTCAACTTCCTTTTGTCCATTATACATTCACTTAACAATGGGGGATATGTTCTGGGAAATGTGTCCTTAGGTGATTCTGTCATTGTGCAAACTTCATGGAATGTATATACACAAACCTAGATGGCACAGCCTACCACACACCTCAGGCATGTAGGACAGCCTATTGCTTCTTAGCTGCAAGCCTGTCCAGCATGTGACTGTACTGAAGGCTGTGGGTAGTTGTAAAGTACAGTAAAAATACTGTATAAGAGGTGAAAAAGAGTGCATCTGTACATCTGTATGGGCACTGAAGGAAGCTGGCAGGACTGGAAGTTGCTCTGGGTTGTCCCTGAGTGAGCGTTGAGTGAATGTGAAGGCCTGGGACATTACTGCATACTACAGTGACTTCATAAACACTGTGCACTTAGGCTACACTTGATTTCCTAAAAACATTTTTCTTTCTTCAGTAATAAATTAACCTTAGCTTACTTTAACTTTTTTACTTTATAAACTTTAAATTTTTTTAAACTTTTTGACTCCTTTCTAATAACACTTAGCTTAAAACACACATTGTAAAATTGTACAAAAATATTTTCTTTATATCCTTATTCTCTGAGCTTTCCAGTATCTTTAAACTTTTTTATTTTTACTTTTTAACCTTTTTGTTAAAAACAAAGATAGAGACACATTAGCCTAGGGGTCAGGATCATCAATATCACCATCTTCCACCTCCACCTTTTGTCCCACAGGAAGGTCACCAGGGACAACAACACACTGTCCTCCCCTGTGGCAGCAGTGCCTTCTGGAATGCCTCCTGAAGGACCTGCCTGAGGCTGTTTACAGTTAACTATTTCTCCTAATAAGTAGAAATGCATTCTAAAAGAATGATAAAAAGTAGAGAATAGTAAATACATAAACCAAACCAACACTGTAGTCATTTATTATCGCGATTAGGAGTTATGGACTGGACAGAATGGCCTGAACTAGACTTTCACGTGGCTGGCAGTGCAGCACCTTTGTTTACAGCAGCGTCACCACAGACAGGTTAATATGGGTGTTGTGCTGTGACGTTGTGGTGGCCGTGAGATCACTAGGTGATAGGAACTTCTCAGTTCCCTTATAATCTTAATGGGAACATCATTGCATGTGGTCTGCTCTTTATTTATAAAACATCCTGAAGCAGTGTGTGACTATCCTTTTTTTCTTTTAAAAGCATCGCACTTCTCAGAGGCTGCCTTGCCTTTCAGTTACTTTTCGTTCCTCTGTCTATGGCCCTCTGTCTCCTGTGAAGAGAGAAATGCCCCTTTGAGTGGAGGCTTCATGTCCTGTCTGCATCCCTGCTCCCCACAGCTTCTGCACCGTCCCTCACACACAGTGGGTGCTGATGCTGTTTATTGTCTTGTCTTTGCTCCAAATCCATGACCCATTAAGAAAACATTTCCAGTGGGGTCTTTTCACCAGTCTTATGTTGCTGTGATAATCAAGTGAACGATTCTCTTTGGTTAAGAGTTCCCCGTGGATGTGTCTCTGAGAACTGCTTTGTATTTTAATTTTTGTAGGGTCTAATATTCTGTCTTTAGATCCTCCAAGGTAAATCAGAGCTTCTCAAGGAAGCATCAGTTTGATAAGAAAATAAATACACTGTCTGGATTTAGCTTTAGTTATAACTTATTTCTGTTCCTTTAAGACGAGTTTTGTGTTTTCATTAATAATCTGCTATTTCTCAGAGACTCTTATTGTGGGGAATTTATGAGATGTTTTGAATCTGGAAGAGACTGAGGCTCCTTTGTGGGGCTACGTTTGGCCAGCACAGTGCTGGTATTAGAGAGAAACGAGACTGCCGGATTGCTCACTGACCTATACATTGGCAAATGTAGAAAGACTGCCTAGTAAGAGAGAAAAAAAAACTCAGGGGGTGGGGGAAATAAAAATCAAGCTGGTTTATGGTTTGTCAGTCCAAAAAGCTTTTAAGCCATATCTATAAAGGTAGATCCACTTAATGTTTGCCCTGCATTTCAGCATCATTGTGTGATAAGTGGTGTAAATTTAGCCTCTTTAAGTCTGATCTCCTGTGGGTTGAGATTTAAGTGTTAGAACTTTATTTGAAAGGACTCTATCGATTAGACTTTGATTTGATCCTTCCTCACCAAAGAGAGGAACCAAATAATGACTTGGACTTCCTGTTAGTTTATTTATTTATTTTTTTATATTCACTTTATAGGCCTCTCTCTCTCCTCTCATTATATACCTGCTATTTGTAACTGTTCTGCTTAAAAAGACTAAAGAGGTATGAGAGAAGGGAAAAAAGAGGAAGAAAAATCAGCTGCCACCTTGTGAACATAATTGATTTAATAAGAAATGTCTTTCAGTCCCCAAGGCCAACCTCAGAGTCTGCAGTTACGTCAATTAGTGTTGAGCTCAGTAAGTGGTGGTGGTCTTAATTTAGATGGATGGGAGAGTTCCCGGGTTCTCATCTCCTAGGGATGGAGTGTGCTTTTCTTGTTTAAAAGTCGTGCCATCTTTATGTACCTACTCTGTAGAAAAGAAGCTTAAAAGAGAATGAATGTGATGGTTTTTATTCTTTCTTAAAATAGGAAAACTAATTATTTCCCAGGAGTTTGTTGAAACAAAATAGTTGAAACAGAGGAATGAAAATTCCCTAGAGCCCACTAGACTGTAAGCTGCCTGTGGGCAGGGACTTGGTTTTGTTTATTCACCACTGAGTCCTCAGGGCACATAATAGGTTGCATAATAAATGTTTGACTGGATCTACTGTTGAATGAATAGAACCCCCTGAACTTAATCTATGCTAATTAAATTTCATCCCAGTGGTTATTTCATCTCTTGCCACTGCTCCCTTTGTCCTCAGTTTTTTAAAAAGAGTGATAATCAGAGTACAGTATATTTAGAAATATCAACTGCTAGATTATCAGAGTTGCAGGTGGTATAAAGCTGCTATTTACAAATTCTAGTAAGTATATCAGTTGTACTTCAGAATCATATGAGGTGTGTTACACAGTTATAGATTCTCGGTGTCAGCCCTGGACTTTCCGATGGAGTCAGTGGTAGGCTTGGGAGTGGTACAGAAAGCGCTGATGCAGTGGGACTTGCAGTCCCCAACCTCGGTGGTCTGCAGTACTTTTTGGTAAAAGTGATCACTGAGGTAGCCAACAGAGTGACTGGTGGAGCTGTGACAGCTGTCACCCTTATCTGCTGGCTCTGATAAGGGTGCCCCTGGCCCTATGGACGTTAAGCCAACACCCCCTGCTACTTAGCATTCTCTCAAGAGAGTGACAGTGTTTTTGGTGAAGGCCAGGCAGAATCTGATGGACTTTCTGAATCCTTAAGGCAACATTAAGTTTGTTCACTCAACTTCCCTGTTAAGTACTTTTTATTGCATTCTCTAACAATGTCTTTGATCACCCTTATCTATTTTTTGGATGGAAGATAAACCCCAAGTGGAAAGTCCTTGCTTTTCTCCTTGTCAACCCAATAACAAACAGAGAAACTTGGTGAAAGGAAATGACACTTGTTTGGGAATAGGCATTTATATAATTATAAAACTTGGGAATACAAGTGTCATAGTAAACTATCTGCTTGTTCAGAGAGGCAAAGTAAGACAAAGGTTTATAAAGGAAAAATGAGGCGGATTACATACTTGTTTTGAGTTTATTCTCCTTGGCTACAAGAATCAGTAAAAACTATGACACCAGTCTGAGGTTGGACAGGGGTTACTGGGAAGATTTTCTTGTAGAAGTATTTTTTTGTGTGTGATCACGGTAGCCTTTCTGCAAGGTTGTGGTTTTGATTAGAGTCTTTTTGTGATAGTATTTGTTACCAGGCATGCAAGCATGAAAACCTTCTCTTTATGACCTTCCTGGCTCTGTTGCTCATGGTCCTTCTTTTTCCCTTTCTTTTTTTTTGAAACTCAAGTGACTTCACTTTTATTCTGACAACATGCTCATCTTGTAGGCCCATTTAGCATTTTCCAGCCCTGCCAGATCGTAAAGGAATCACATGAGTCCTTGTTAAAAGTATAGAATTCTGGGGGCTGCTTGTGTCCTGTTAAATCAGAATATTCCTGGGAGGGTTTTGAGGACCTGTATTTTATGTTCCTCTTAGCATTGTATTCTCTGCAAACTACTTTTCAGTTTTGGAAAATAGCAGGTCCCTTTCCCCTGGATCCAGCTTTGACATCCTTAAGATCCTGGTTTATACTTACATCATAGTCTGGCTTCCCATCTGAAGGTTTATCGTCTGGTCTGCAGGACTTGTGCTTGAAGGAGGAAAGGAATTTCTGCTTTCTTCTTTTCTCCAGGGCAGAATTTTACTGGACGTGTGTGAGTGAGGGGTCAGTATAGAAAGTGGTGGAGTGAACATTGCAAGAAGATAATGGGTGTCTGTGCTATGGAATAGGATGCCTATGGAATGGAATGGGTGTCTGTGCTATGGAATAGTATGCCTGTGCCCCGGAATAGGGCGCCTTGGAACGGAATGGGTGTCTGTACTCTTTCCTTGTCTTTGTTACTTTAGTAGCTGTATAATTTTGGTCAAATTACTTAAACCTTTTTGAGTTTCTATTTCCTCCTCATTTGGAGATTTTGTATGTATTAAACAAGGTGTCCTAGGTCAACTTTGGGGACACAAACCCAGAGACAGAGGTTTGCATGCAGAGGGTATTGGAACAGCTCTTGTGAAAGGCTGTGGGAGGCAGGTTTAGGAGGAGATGCTGGTGAACTATGATGCAGTTGCATGTAATAATTAGGTCTGAGCTGATCCCATGGAGGGCGTCCTGAATCGAGGGAAGGGGGCCAGTCTTTATTCCCTAATATCCACTGCATCTGGGCTGCCTCTGCAAATGGGACATGACCTCAGGTAAAGCAGCTCTTTTTGGCTGAGGGTGGCTATGTGCCAGCCACAGCCTACAGTCCTGGTAGGGGGGAGGAGTCCCTGGCAGGGAGGAGTACTTTGGTCCTGAAGGGGATCTTAGTGGGGCACTCCAGTGCCCACTGCCCAGGGTGACAAACATGAACTCTAGCAGTGAAGCTGGCATGTCCGTCTATAATTGAATTGAATATTCCATGAATATTCACTATTGTCCTTATCCCTCCAGCTCTGGCAGTGCCACTGCTCTGGCACAGTAGCCGGACTACTTGTAAGAAGATACTAAACTTCCCTTGGGCTATTTTCTTGTGGTTAGGAGGGGGATCCTAAACTCTGCTTTGCCTGCCTCATGAACACACATGGAGATTATGTATATGAAATTTCTGAATAGACTATTATAAAAATGTAAGGAATGACTATCCACCTACTTGACTGAAATGAATAGGTCATGGCCCTGAAGGAAAAAGGTTTTGATAAATGTCAAATGCTTATCTGTGAAATATGGCATTTTGATTTTTCTTTCTTCTCATTATAGGGAATTAGAATCATGGAGATGCTGCTAAAGGAACAGTGTGGTGCTCCTTTAGCTGAATAGAGAATTGTTGGTGAGTATCAAAAGCAAAGTCAGAATTACTTGCTCAAGCCGTGTTTTCATGCTTGTAAGCCCGGGCTATTCATGCTGTACGCCTCCCAGTTATACGCACAGAATACAATTTCACAGGTGTTTATCTCTTCTGTACCTTTACTTGCTTGGTCCTTTGATTTTTCAGAGCAGTTTTATATTATGCACTGGGTTGCAACTGCATTCAAATTGTTACAGCTGTTCTGCACAATCTGTCATGATTGGGGCCCTCAAGGTGGCATAGATTTGTGTAAAGACTGGAGCTCAGATTAACTAAAGCTTAATGTGATTGTTCTGAGAACCATCAAAAGAGGAATTTGGAACAGTAAAGAAGCAAAAAAAAAGGACATGTTGATCAGCCAGTGAAACAAATATAACTTATTAGTCACATACTCTTCCACTGACTGGGTGAGGGTGGTGCTGCCTGAAATGCTGTTGAGAAGGATTCGAAGGCCTTGAGAATATGCTCAGGCCCTGGGTAAGTGTCCGGACTGATTAGCAGCGTGTGCTTCAGCACGGGATGGAAACAAGACCGTGGTTCTGCTGAAGCACGAGCCACCTGTAGCTCAGGGCAAATTATTTAGGGTTAATGGGTAGCAGGGGACTTCAGAACTACCCCTTTCCCCCAAATTTCTCTTGTTTACATCAAAGAGAATGGTCTTTGATGAGGAAAGGGCAGGAGAAAGTTACTTGAGAGAATCGAAGCACAAAATAAGTGAGTGTGATGATTTTATATCTTTCAAAATTTACAGGACTTAGATTTCTAACATCTGAGAAAGGACTTGAGTCCTACAGATATTACAATGCAAACATTGCCTTGGGTAATTTAGAATTACCTCAGATTTTCTTTTTTTTTTTTTTTTTTGCACTGTGAAATTCCTTTATTTTCTGCATTAGTGCTTTACCAACACTACAACCATAAAGAGCACAATTCCAAGTACTGTACTTTTTAAGTTTGGGGAGATCACAGTCTACAGACTCATATATTAAACAAGATTAACCTCA
>CAUYON010016440.1:0-47739 GCA_963573935.1 Arctocebus calabarensis | reverse complement strand
ATGTGCACACTGTTGGGATGTTGGGCACACTTTTCGAGTGCTGGACATAACTACAAGAGGGAATGTACCTAGAAAATTCAAACATTTGGTTCTGGTTGGTTGATTTCTCACATTAACCTGAAAAAAAAAATATAAAAGTGTTCAAGAATATGGGAAGGGAGGGGAGGAGGAAGGTTAGGGTGAAGGGAGGGTAATTGGTGGGGCCACACCTATGGTGCATCTTAGAAGGGTACAGGTGAAACTTACTAAATGCAGAATAGGAATGTCTTCATACAATAACTAAGAAAATGCCATGAAGGGTATGTTAAACAGTTTGATGAAAACATTTCAGATTGTATATGAAACCAGCACATAGTACCCCTTGATTGCTCTAATGTATGCAGCTATGATTTAATTAAAAAAAAAGATAAAAAATATTGGTAACTATGAAGTTTATCATTAGTGTTATGAATTTTATTACTACTGTAGATAGGTCCTTTTAACCACAGACAGAATTGCTTTTGTATATGATCTATGGAAAATTTAATAATATACAAATAAGAATGCTACATATATTTAAAATACTCTTGTGAAGCAAAAGAAAATACTGGTGCTTGATAAATGGAAACCAGACCCATAAGAGCATTACAAATTCCAACAGGGCAAAGAATATGTTCTTTTAAACGGAAATTCAAAATATATCATCCGCTGTTTGGTTTACATTATAGGAGCAATTCAGCAAAATACCCAAGTGCAAATAATACAGATGATGTTAGAGCAACTTGATTGTTTGTGAGATGGGCAATTTAGCACCTTTAAAATGAGAAAGCAGCTCACAGGGAATCACCACCCCTAAGACAAGTCTAATTAAAATAAGTAAATAAAGATCAGAAATTACTATTCCTTAGTAGTATTGATTCACCATTTGCTACCTTCTAGTGCTCTATGTTTAAATCCTATCTCAACCCTTTTTTCTGCAGAATGTTCTGGAGGTAAGTCTGTAGCAATTCATTTAATACAGCTGTCAGCACATGTTAACCATTCTACAATTTCACATTGTACCCATGCTTTGAAATATCTTTTTCTTTTTTTTGTTCTCCATTTCTATCTATTGATAGTAACCTGATGTATTTTCAATAAATAAAATCGAACTCAGGAAAATAAATGTATACATTCTACCCAACATTTTCTAATAGAATTTTAATTATAGTAAATGTAGATAATCGTATAAAGTACTGATATCAATAATTACAATTATTTTCCCCATCAAATAATTTCTTTGATGGTTTCCTTGTGTGTCTTTTCAAGTCACCTGAATAAAAATGGTCCACTTTCCCTCTCTCAGGTTCCCCCCAACCTTCATAGCCACTGATTTGTGGCCAAGCTGGTGTTTATTTTATTTTGTTTTTGAAATTCTATTTTGAGTACTGATGGAAATGTGTTAGAATACGTACCCCATTTAAAAAAAATTCATATAAATCCCATCCAAGTCTTGGTTGAGTTCCTTTTCTCGTCATGTTTAGAACATTATTCATTGATTTAGACACACAGCACACTTTCTTCAGCATTGCCAATCTTTCACTTTCCAATTGTTTATAAGTGTGACAAAGTTGAATCCTTTTATTTCAGGGTATCTTTGTTTTAATTACATAAAATCCTCTCTTTTTGAGGAGTGGTGAATGGACAGGTTTTTATAGCTTAATTTGTCTGAAATAGAAAGCAAGATGGGACTACGCCTGGGAAAGTGGGACTCAGCCTGGGAAACCAGGAACAGTTTCCCAGGATGCGTGCAGTCTTCCTAGCAACTATCTGATCAGAGCTGTTTGAATGGCATCTTTCTGTGACATGTAGTGAAGTAAGCGGTGTGGGGATCTGTTATTCTCCAGCTCCCACCTAAGCCTATGCATGCTGATTGTTCTTACCAAGAAAAAGGACAAAGCATTTTTAAGGGGTAGTGGGGTGTATCATGGTTGGTTTTTGTTGTTGCCCCCCGACACACACACATTGTTGTTCTCAGGAAGCTAGTCAAAGAGTAAAATGAGAACGCCCTGAGAGTGAGTTTATTGTCTGTGGATCAGTTATTGGGATTTGTTTTCCACTGTTATTGTACATCTATGGAGACTATTTTAAGAAATCTACACTCCATTACTCTGAGACTGTAGAAAAACCTCTATCATTTGTCATATGGCTCTGTTGTCGGAATATAGATATAAGTTGTAGGTTGCTGGGAAGTTGGAAAATAATTATTTTTGTCCTCTTCTAGAGTTACTTTTTAATATAGAATCCAGAAAGGTGCCTTCCAAATTTGGAATTACTTTTCGTCAGTATTTAGGAATGAGTGGATTATTTCATTTTTGCTTATATGTAATAATAACTCATACCCATGTGGCACTTTAGAAATTTTAAATGCATTGACTCATTTGATTCTCACAGAGATATTGACTTAAGAACTTTTGATCACAATGTTCATATGTTAGTGATCAGAAGAAAGAGGACCTGAGGATTTCCTATCAATAGAACTCCTACAGTCACATTCCATGCTTGATTCTGATTACTGCAGGGCTAAATAAATACCTGTAATAATAGTGTCCTTATTAATAAGAGATAATTGAAATACAACTCCATGATGTGGCCAAAGTGATAAACTGCGGTGGCTCAAGATCTGCTTTAATTCAGGACAAAGTGCTCCCTAGTCAGAAATGAGTGCCCTCTATCACAGATACCCGACAACATGTATAGCTGATCTTGGGATATATTCCAACAGTTCCATCATACACCTCCTTTCCAGTGGACAGTCTCAAAGCCCAGCCTCCTCAGCAGGGTGAACGTATGGAAAAATTAAGAACTGGGAGGACAGACAGCTGTGAGAAGTTACAGGTTGGGTTAATAAACTCTGAAGGTTATTCATTCTTCCATTAGCTCTCTGTGGTGATGAGCTATGATGTCCACAAAGCAACACATGCCTTAAAAAGAAACATGAGGATAATTTGCCAAACTACAGCTATATTAGGGGATACTGTGGCATATAGTATACTGTGTCTTTGCAGGAAACGTTTGTTTCTTTGGTGTGTCCTAAAGAGTATCCTTCATTTTACCAGGTCTGATGCACCCATGAGTGGCTGCCATTGTAAAGGAAATCAAAAGGCCTCTGTCTTTTAGAATTAAATAAATGTCCCTATACATTTTTATTAAATTCTGTTTTTTCTATTTTCTGAGTTCCACTCTTGCTGTTGACTGCAAAGTAAACATTTTTTTTTTCTGCATTGGGAGGTATAAATATTGCATGATAGGTCTTTACTAGCAATTTGATGTTGTTGGGGTTTTTCTTTTTGTGTGTTAGAGTAGAGAAGGGCACATTATTTACTAAATAAAAGGTAGCTTTTGTGCTCTATGGAGTGATGAGTACTTCTACCTTAAAATGAAGGTAAACTCGTTTACCAAAAAGCTATTTCTTTTTGACCCCTTCCTCAGTTCATTAAGAATAAGCAGAACGTAAAGGAACCAAAGTTTTGAAGCCACGTCCTGAGCTAGAGCAGAGGGAGCCTCTTAGCCCAGCACCCATCTCCAGCTCTGCAGTGCAGCAGCAGCCTGTCCCAGGAAGCCATGCACCGATTCTTCTCTCCTTCCATGCTGCCTCTTCCCCATTCTCACCTCCTACACTCCAAGGAGAGATTCTTTCCATAGACAGACCACCTGCTAGTCTCGTACCACCACTTTCTGGTGGTTTTGTTTATTTTTTAACCTCACCAGGTTCTAATCAAGCCTTGAAGTATCTGCCTCAAAGAAATCTCATCTCAGCACATAGGAGGTAGAAGCAATAGGAATCAGCCAGAAAGAAAATCAGAGTGTGTTCCCACCTAATCTGAGAAACACAAAGCTTCTATTTATCTCAGAATAACTCTAGAGAGATTTCCAAATCCAAGAAGGTTAAGAACACAGAGAGACATCTTATTTTAGAACTCAAAAGGGAATCAATTTGTCCAACATGCCTTGGTTAGCAGATAAGCAATCAAAGGTCTGGATAACTTGAATAACTGGTCAAAGGTCAAAGAGCAAACCACCAGGGCAACCCTAGACTGAAGTATGGATTTCCTTGTCAGTTTCTCTAAATTGTTAGCAAGTGCTTTGTATTGTTCCAAGACTTTCAAATGCACACGTGACTCCCTACCACGTGGTATAAGGCAAAAGTATGAACCTTGCTCAAAGGAAGTTAGTTTTGCATGTTAAAAAAAAATGTGAACCATTCCCCTTATGATTACTTAATTTCACAAAATAATTCATGTATTATTTCTGGTCCTATTTTTGACTTAATATGAGATCATAATGCTTTATTCTAAACCTGTTATAATTATAAACACAACTTGAACAAGAGACAACTTTTCAAAATCAAATTATCTTCTGACTTAATTCACAGCAAGTTGGGTGGTTTTTTTTGTTGTTTTTAAGAAAGACACATGACCCTATTAGTCATCCTCAAATTAACAATGAGAAAACATTATTCTCACCCTGGCATGACATAGCAGCTCAAATAGTATGTTCTTTGACGTTACATCAAGCTTTCAAGGTTTTAAAGCAGTCTTCATTGATTAATTATTCATCACAAATACTCTTTTGAACAAGCAGCATCATCTTTCCAAGGATTCCTTCTTCTTCTGTTAATATTCAAATACATTTAGAAACAATGTCATGAAGCTCTGTCCTCTTAATCTCATGCTTAGATGAAGAAAAAGCTCATTGTCTTTATATCTTTAACTCATGATAAAGATCCCATTATTTTGCAGACAATTAAGAGAACAGTTGAGTCCAAAGACAATGAAGGAGCAGGCTTATTTTTCCAATGAAAACTAACTAGCAATTACAAGTAAATAAAATGAGAGTCTCAAACTTGCCTAATTCTGTTCAAATAGCAGTTTTCTGTGGCTTGTTGTGCATAAAGACCGCAGAGGTTCAGCAGTACCAATCATTCACCTCGTCACAATCTCTTTTAGTAATATTTCAAGAGCCACAAGAAAGAACAGTTCATTAACTGAGAAAATACACAGGAATGGGGCATACTAGGTATAATATGGGATTATAGAATCAAGCCATAGGTTTCCACGTATAAGATTAAGATGACAAACAATTATTTCTGTTGTTGGAACTGTTTACATCATGGTCATTCAGTGGCAAATTCATGTGAAACAGTACATGAGAAATCACAAAAACCTCACTTTCACAAAGCAGTAAAGAGAAGGGCTTTCACGCATGCTCAGGAAAGAGTGGGACTTAGATCTAAACTGCTCTTCTTGAACTATGACATTCAGGTCTTTGACTCCAAGAAGCAGTTGCTCCAGCAAGACCAGTCTGTCCTAAGATCTTGCCGTTGACCACTAGAGGCAAGCTCCTTTGTCATGCTCTCTTGTTTTAATAACTTCTCCCCCTTCTATAAATAAACAAACACAAACCAAGAAAACATACCAAATACTGTACTTATAGTATTCAGAGCAGGTCTCTTTGACTCTAAGAAATAAAAGCAATCAACTAATTTTCAGGAATTCTGAATTCTTTCAGTCCTGTATTTTCAGATTTCCATCCATCAAGCCCCCTCTCCCTACTGAATTCATTCAATTCCCACACACTTCTCTTGGATTAACAGTGTGCCTCTGACTAGGGTTGCATTCGCAGATCTCAATCATTTTATGGATAAGGCAGGGAGTTGAAAATTAAATAAACAAATATGTATTACTTACAGTAGGTCACCCAAAAATGTGAGAGAATTTTTTGTAGATCCAACCTCCCACTAGAAACAAACTAAACAAGAACTCCTAGGGAAGTATTTCATGGCACCAAAATATTCGCAAAGCCAACATGTTGTGTATTTTCATAGGATTGGTTGAGAAATCTTTCTAAATATGTCAAGTTGAAAATAGGGGTCTCATCTACTTGAAGCAGATGGCTGTTTAACTTTAGCTTCCAATCTGGGGTGAATAGTTTTAAGACAAGCCACCACTCTTTCTAACATTTTTTCTTATTAATCTTCTGCACAATTGTTATATTGAGTTGTATCTATACAAGAATCATTAGATCTTAAGTGTTTGGGGGGGAACATGACCATCTCTCCTTTCGCCACATTACAAAAAATATGTGAGAGAGAACTTTCCTGAAATGTCTTTTTGCCATAGTAGACAAAAGAGTTTGCCAGAAGGAGGCTATTATTCCAAGTACTACCTCCTTACAAACACATGGCAAAGTAGAAGAGGAGCCTCAGTATTATTTTCAGTTCTAAAATACTGACCTAATGTTTGCTTTTGATTTTCTTCTTTTCAAAATATCAATTTCCAAACTCTTAAAGCATTTGCTGATACTGTGTCAATCTCAGGTGCCTGGTCATCTTCAGGCATAATTTTTGTATTCTTATCCCGCGGAGTACAATCATTATTTAGTAAGAACCCATCCTCCCCTCAGAAGAGATAGAAGGAGAGAGAATTTATTATTCAAACTTTAGCAGTACATCAAAAAATTCCAATTGATTATATAATGATTAAAATATACACAAAGAGGGTTGAATGGGTATGATTCTCTTCCTTTGAGAATGAGTCTCACATGCCTCGTCTCTGTCCTCAGATGCGGTGTTCAGATACATTTGTTATCTCGATAAGGGAGAAAATGGTACAGTGCCCAGTTGATGCATTTTCTGAGTCATTTAACTCAGATTTCTCTATTCTAGTTTTTGTTGAGAAAAAAGTTTACTGTATATTGGCAGCTGAAGGAGGCCATCAGCCAGGATCCTTCTTATCAATTCTTTAATGTTGCTAACTGCTGAATTAAACATTTTAAAAGTGGGCTTTTGCTATGTTATAAAATCAATTCATTCTTGGCTCAGCACCTAATCCTATGGACAATTAAGATGTGTGTACTTCCCAGCGGTTGTAATCTGAGGATTTTATTTAAATTGTCCTTTGAATCTACAGTAATTTGGTACTGGGGAGGAATAGGATATTTATCAACAAAGGGCTGCCAGAACCCCAACTGAGCTTCTTGAGTAGCTGTTATAGAGGAATAATGTTACAACCACCCGTGCATTTCAGGTTTTGCTCAAAAGCTTTTCCACATCCACATGTTCATCTCCAGCGCAGTAGTTTCCATCTGACTTTCATTACCTTTCTTTAGAGGATCAGTTTTACAATTGGAATCAGAAAAGCAGTCAAAGTAATTGCAAGTGGCAATCAGTGAAATATAACATTTTTAGCTGAGGATCATATGTTCCATTATGAGAAAAAAAGTTGTTTTTTTTTTTTTTCCTGTAAGTCCAAGACTCATATTTTCCCAGGACTAAAAGGGGCCATGGTCATGTTCTAGTGCCACTCCCATATCACGCTGCCATCCCTATAAAGTACTTATTCCCTCCCAGGAATGGGCAACTCATTCCCTCCCATGGAAACCTAATTCCTTTTTGATTGAGAGTATTCAAAAATGCTTTATTATATTGGCGATGAAATTTTATCTCTCTATAGTTACATCCTTCAGAACTGAAAACTCAGGACTGAACAGAATAAATCTAAACCTCTCTTTAGATACACAAGATGGCTTTTATCCCCAGCTTCTGCCCTTTCCTTCACTAGACTGCAATATGTATTCCTTTCTTATAGGGAATATCTTGGATTTCCTAAATTGTTCTAGCCGCTCTCCTTGGAAGAGGCTTATATTTGCTTATTTACCTCCTAATGCCATTTGGCTGATAGAAAATTAGACTTTTAATCAGAATATCTGCATTAAATTATATCTCTGCTACTTCATGTTGGAACTGGGGAAAATAATATATATTTTTGTCATGAGGGTTAGCAAAGGTGAATAAAAGGAATACATGGTCCTGTGATCAAAACAGGCAATAAGCAAGTTAACAAACAATTAAATATATAATTACTTGTAATAAGTAATATAAAGAGTTGCCAAGGGAGTTTTGAAGTTCCAGGGTACTCAGGGGCAGACATGATAGGAGAGAGACAAGACAGAATATGTTCTAGGATGTGGATTATGGTAATGTGAGAGAGAGAGATGTTTTCTTCCAAGTGCAGCAGGCTAATTTCTAGAGTTTAGATGGCAAGGAGATGAATGGAATGACACAAACCTGTGAATTCCAGAGCTTTATATGCATTGTTGAGAGTTCAAATTTTATTTGAAGTATAAGGAGAAGTCGTTATTTGAAGAAAAGAAGTCACAATGTCTAAAATATATTTTTAAAAACTGCTCTCAGACTGGAGAGGACAAAAGTGTAAGTGGGACAAACAATTAGGAGGTACCTGTTCTAATCCAAGGAGAGATTCATGCACTACCTACAATATCCCCTGAGTTTTACATGAGAAGCACTGCCCTACCAAGGTGAAGGCATAGACCTAGCAGACGTAAGGCCCACGATTACCCTTGGCTACCAACTTGGTCATCTTGGTTGATTGAACCTCTTCTTGCCTCAGTTTTCTGCTTTGTGAAAGGGTAACTCTGGTAGGATTCACTTGACAGAGTTGCTGTGAGGACTACATGAGTTTATATATGAGTTTCCCATTAGCTGGATCTGAAAAGGATTTTTCACTAGTGCAACATGGTCCACTCTATATTGCACTCTGAAGCGCGGCAAATTTTTATTTCATTTTTGCCTAGGAATGGAGAAGAACATGAATGAGAAATGTTAGAGAATTATTTATCTTCCCTTGCAAACTATTTTTTTTTTTCTGGTGCAATAGTAAAAATAAATAGCTTGTGGAAAAAAAGGCATTCTATGGACCATCTATTATTTTTCTTTCTTTGTATTCCAAAGACCTGACGCACATCCATAATATGAAGACCAGACACTTTTTTTGTATACTTTCTTTTTTTCGAGACAGAGTCGGATTCTTTTGCCCAGGCTAGAGTGGCATGGCATCAGCCTAGCTCACACGAGCCTCAAACTCCTGGGCTCAAGCAGTCTTCCTGTCTCAGCCTCCCGAGTAGCAGGGGCTACAGGTGCCTACTATAAAACCTAGCTATATATTTTTTCTATTTTTAGTAGAGACAAGGTCACTCTTGCTTAGGCTGATCTCAAACTCTTGAGCTCAAGGGATCCTCCTGCCTTGGCCTCCCAGAGTGCTAGGATTACAGGCTTAGGTGACTATGGCTGGTCTTTTGTACACATTTTTTACACGATAGTTCCAAAAGGAACTTTTCTTAATCTTACTTAAAACCCAACTTTCAATATGTTGTGACTCCTCTCGCATAGTTTGGAACAGTAATGTAGAATTGCTATGAGGTCATGACCCAGGCTGTTTCCCCTTGTGATACATTCATGTGGTTGAGTAACCTTCCTTGCTTTACAGGCATCCCAGGAAGTGACTATGTGAATGCCAACTACATAGATGGTTATAGGAAACAAAATGCCTATATTGCCACACAGGGATCTCTCCCCGAAACATTTGGGGACTTTTGGAGGATGATATGGGAGCAACGGAGTGCCACAGTTGTCATGATGACAAAACTAGAAGAAAGATCCAGGGTAAGAATAAATATCTAATTCTTTAAAAAATCTTCCTTCCGAGTCCCTGTTTTGCATATTTTATTCTGTTCAAATCAAACCCTTTCCTAAGGTTTAACTTTCTAACAGATAATAATTGTGCATGGGTATCAACAATCCTAATTAAACCATTTCTTAAAACTTTTGTGGGTCTTTTCAAAAAAGATATTCTCCCATGTTATGATTACCAAAAGGAAAAAAAAAAAAGAAGTATTCAAGGGAATAGACAACTTGGTTAAAGAACATAAATGTTAGCTTGAACCTCTCTCTAAATTTCACATTGAACAAGATTCAGTCTACAGATTTTGAGGAGAATCCCAAGATGTTCTTCCCAGTATTTTCAACTTTTTATTTCTTATACGCTGCAGTGTAAGATCTAAAATTCTGTGAAAGAGACTCTTATGTAAATTATTCACTTTAACGTAGAAAAAATGAAGTCAGGGCAGCCAGAAAAATAATGTGGCTTAATACACAGCTGAGAAAACACATAAATGTATAAAAAGCATTTTGCTAGTTCAAACTTCTCTAAAATGAATAGGTTTTAATATGGATTCAGTGCGTGGTAAAGTCCTAGAAAGGAGTTTTATTCATCATATGGGTCCAATATTGTGGTGCATGGCACATTAGTTAAATGCTGTTGATTTGGAACACTAAAGCATAATGGGTTAGCCCTGTGACCATATTCCCGAGCGCATGTCCACATATTGTGGCCATCTGATGAAAATCAATCCTTCACCCTGAGAATTTAATGAAAGGATCTCTGAAAATCCACTGAAGATAGCACACAGGACCCTGAAACCGCAGGTGCGAGGTCTGTTTCACTGCGGTCATGGATGTCTCAAAAGAACATTCAGAAAGAAGCCAAAAACCAATTCCCTAATTACAGCGTGACAGTTGAAATTCTTTAAATTGCTCTTCGAAGCCCAACACATGGCATTTTCTCTTAGCCCAGGTGAGTGTGTATATGAAGGAAGAGTTATATGCTGCCTGGGGAATTTCTAAGGGTTTTCCCTTATAAGCTCAGACATAGGAAAACATTAAGACCACAACTGTTACCTAGAAGGGGTGGTACGCAGCTGGGTTAGCAAACCTAAAAGCAATCAGATCTCTTCAAAACATCTGAATTGTATAGAGATGTTGAAATATTGTCTGAAATGTGAATTTCTATCCAATGGTGCTGATGATTAAGACAAATATCTGTCATACTTTACATGCAAACTCCATCCATATAAATGGATCCACTATTGATTTATACTGAGGGCAACCCCTCTATCGCAAGAAATTTCTTTATAAAGATTAAAAACTACTATGATCTCTAGTTTACATTGTGAGTAAACTAAGGCCCAGAAAATTATTGCCAAGGTCATTCAGCTACCAAGGTCAGGGATAAGAATTGAAGACAGACAGTCTGGTTCCAGAACACACGTGTTTCACCATGAGGCCATGCTGCCTGTTAACACTTCTGTGATGCTGAGACAGCTGAACTATTATATTACAGCATGCATGTAAATCCACCCTACCCAGTCTGTTCTGCCTGGAGATACCTGCTGGTAACAAGCAGTCATTTGCAAAAGCTGTTTTCAGTAAAACACACATTTTATCTTGACACTGCAGGCCTTCATTAAACTGTGCATAGAAACTTGTTTTGAAATAACTAAATGAAATTCTGCCCCCTTTCTCCCTAATTGTTTCTAATAATAAAGTTAGTTCTAACTGGCCCCACTGCCACTGCAACATCTGATGGTAATGAGCAGTTCTTGGCAGAAGGCATTGTGACTTAAATACCTACCGTTTATCTTTCTGTTGCAGGCTACCTTCCCCTCCCCACCTCAGACAGAGGAACTTATTCGGAAGTTACTAAATGAACCTCTGTTTGCTCCCTTCATTAATTACTCTTTGCTCTTGCAAGTTAGCTTTCTCCTTTGTTAAATGGCCTAAGGAGCCCAATTAAAATGCTGTCTTGTGATTTTTATTCTGTGGAGGTTCAGCCTGTACCCAGATTTGTGATGACCTGCATAAGCCAGTAGGTAGTTGGGAAGTCTCTGTCATCACGGATCTGACACTGCAAGTGCATCCTGAGCCTCAAAGCCACTTGGAAGTGAGTGACTGATGTTATGGAGAGATTTAACAGAGCATTGGAGCCTAAGGTTATCTCATCTGCATGCCACTTCATCTCATTCCCACCTCACCCTTTTCCTGTCCAGTTGCTTTTTCACTTGAAGTAGCAGGAAGAAAGGGGAAGGCATTTCTTGATTCTCAAACAAGAACTTGAATTGAATTTCACTATAAAAATAATGTTATACATAGTGGTTAGTTGTTACTGAAATCTATAGCTCCATACTTTAAGAATGTTGTGGGTTCTGTGGACCGACCTGGGGGACTCTAAATTCTCAATTCCCAGCAGCCAGTGTTAGAGCAGGCATTTGAACGAGCCTGGCTCTAATTAGGAAAGTATCTACAGTCTCCCTCATAAAGGGAGGTAGTGCACGTAGTTTAAACAAATCACCTCTCTAAGGGCTAAAGTTTGAAATTTCATTATTTAGATTAAGCCTTGAGTTGTTGAAATAATACTCATCCCCATGGTGTATGAAAAAAGTGTGTGCATGAGAGAGAGAGAATTGGATGTTAGAATACCTGTTGATTTCGATTTGGGGTGGAGAAGAGAAGATAAAAGGGAAGGGAAGATTGCAGGTTGTCACACAAGACTGCATGGGGACATCACCTTGGCGAGAGGGGTCACTCTGTGATGTAGTTCCAAGTAGGGGCACTTAGTGGTCAAATATCCGGGGTCAGATCCCAACTCTAGCCTGTATGACAGTGAGCAAATCACTTGACCCCTTAAAGCTTCATTTCTTCTTTTTGGATTACTTGGAAGGGCTATTGTGAGTATTGAGACAAGGATGTTGTAAAGTGGCTCAGTGAGTCTCAATTATTATTGTTTGGTAAAGAGGTTGGATGCTTTATTTTCACAACATTAGTTTCTCCAAAAGCCGGCTTCCAAATAATTCAATTTTTGTTCCCATAGGAAAAGAGTTTGTTTCTCTGATTAAGAGTGAATCCTGACTGATCTCAGTGTCAGCTGCTCATGGCTAATTCTGTCCACAGTTCTTAGTGCAACTATGCATTTTGGTCAAGAGGAGAATGGAGTGCAGACCATTGGATTCTTTTGTACTTATTCTCCCCCAGGGTAGAAAGAATGGTGATCCTGGCACAGGGAACTTGTTAATCATTCTGGGCATAGACCAAAATAGACTATTCTGGCTGCTACTTTTACTATACCCATATTAAAGCAAAACAATGTAAGAACCATGAGTGATATTGGACTTGAGTTATATGTGATGATCATATTATCACTGAAGATAATCCATTCTTGACACCATATTTCCTTTTGGTTCACTTTATTGTTACTCATCCCTTTCTTATTTAACTATGATGCTAGGTAATTGTCCCCTAAGAACTCCTGTATGTTTTCAAGCTTTATGCTGCTTCAGCCTGGTTCACTTCACTCTCAAGCTGTCACTCAGGCCTGCGGTTTATATATATACATTTTGTACCTTTCCAGAGATAGAATAGCTCATAGAGACAAAAAGTTGCTGGGTTCATTAGGACATGTTAGAAGTTTGACCTCCTTTTAGAGAACGAACCATCCTTAGCATTTGCATGGCTAAAGAAGCCATTATAAATGTAGAGTGGGACTTTCATCATAAGTTGGTCATTTAGAAACTTAAATTCTTTGATTTTCAATGCCATTACTTGTCCTTGAGTGTAGCCTTGAAAGAATCCCAAACTTAACCAAGAAGACAGTGGTGCATACATTCAGTTATCAACCCTGAAGAGAAAAGTGTAAGCTGTATATTTCATATGAGTTTCATTCTGGCAGATAAAGAAATAAAAATAAATAAGGCTAAAAACTAGAGATTATGAAAATAAAGTATGATTGATGCCTAAAACACCCAGATCAATTTAAAGCCATTGTAGAATGGACTGTGTGATATGAGATACTGTTAGTGGGTTTTACTCCACAGTTTCCATCTTCATTGCCAAATCCTCTCAAGTTCTGCGTAGTTCATTGATTCTGTAGGGAGTCATTCTCATGCCCTAGAATGTGGTCTTTAATTGTTTCCATGTTTCATAACATGCCAATAAGCACATGAATTGGTCTAGGCAACCACATGGAGGGAAGAAAACGTTTGGAAAAAATGAAGCACTGGTAGGCAGAGTAAAATGTAGACAGCTGGGATTTCCACTCTCAGGATATTATTTGTGGGCAGCTACAGCAGATGGCTGGCAGCCTCACTTGAAGAATTGGAGTTTCTAAGGTAGGATTTGCCAAGGTAATTCCTGCCCAGGAAGTTCTATTGTTTAGGGGGTGGCTGTTCACTACTTTTTTTTCTTCATCTATCTGCTTTTGTCTGTCTTTTCTTCTGCTTTGTCTACCATTTTGAGGTACACAAGACAGAGGGAATGTGCAAACATTATGCTTGAAAAATTCTTGAGTAGCCTTGATTATTATTAGGAGCTAAAATGGCTTAACTGAGTTTAGGGGGTATCTTGATTTCACTTCCTCACTTGTCTTCAACTTCCTTTCGTTCTCTTCCCATAGTTGAGATTCATCGTTGCCGATACTGTCATACAAACTTTAAAGTGGGAAGTGACGTACTTATACAGCTATTACTGTGCTTGTACTTAATGCTATAAATGTTGGGGCCTGGGAGTGAAATTTTGGCATTCCAACAAAGGGGAAGTTAGATGCTGCAAGGCCAAAGGGACTGGGCTGGTGTTAACTTCCCTGTGTTAGTAGTATAAGAAACTAGACATTTAGCAGATGGAACACTTCTGAAATACCCCTCTGCTTTTGCCTTTCCCAGCCTTTAATGTCACCTCAGTAAACTTCCCCTAACAGAGAGAGAGTCAAGGTGAGATAGACACATTCACACTCTGTTCTGTAGCCAAGAGGGCGATTCTGAGCAAGAAGTGAAAAAGGATATTCTGGTTGGAAACATTTTCTTTCTTTCCTGTGAAACTAAGCTTGCGATTCTTTTCAGATTGTAAGGTCCTTTGGGGTTAAAATTTGACAGAACCCCGCTGAAGATTATAAATGGCTGTCTTATTGTTTTCATTGCCGTTATCGGTTTTGGAAAGCCCAACCTTGGCCGGTGGCAGACTGATTCTCAGCCCCTCCGGTTTGTCAAGGTTCGGTAAGCTTAATGGAGAGCAAATGCTTTCCAAATGCCAGGTCTGTGTCCTTTTCCAAACAGAACTGGAAGCACCGAAGGCCTTGAACATTTAATTTCTCAAACTGCAGCCTAAAGCACTGCCTATATAGGGCAACTGCTTTTTCCCTTAAGCAACTTTAGGACCAGCAGCACATACATTGCCTTTGGAGTCTGCATGATGTATGGGATTGTTTTTGAAAGTGGTAGATACTTAATGTAAATAGGACGCTGGCAGGAAAAGGAATGATGCTTGTGTTGGCAACCTAAAGGATGTTTGGGTTCTTACCTAGCCAGTTAAATACTCTTGGTTTTCTCTTGTCAACAAACACAGTGTCAAATACACATAAAACAGAACGAATCCCACCAATTTGTTGCCATTTGTTAGCTTCCTGGATTCTCTACCTTCATTCTTCACTCCATCCCCCATATTAAGAATGGCAGCCTATAAATTCAGTCTCAGAGATTCCTCTTAAAGCCAATTAGAGAAACTCATGGCCTAAGAAAAGAGCTGGACTGGGAATAGGAGATGCAACTTTGCTCCTGATGACTTTGTGCAAAGCCTCTCTCATTCACATCTGTAGCTCTGCTGTCCTGGAGCAGGTTTTCAAAAGTGTGAATTTATTACTATAGTTTCTGGTGTTTAGGGTCTAGTATGTGGCTTGTTTCTGTCTTCTGTTCGCGGAATGACAGGCAAGGCTAACCTTCAGCTGGTATGTACCCAACAGAAATGCATCAGTGCTGGATGGTATATAGAAAGTATCTTTTTAATGAAGCATTAAGTCATCTAATGATACTGTTCGGTGGGGGTAGCATGAGAGTCAAAGGCAGACCAAGGCAGAAGCAGAGGCTACAGGGCTATGTAGGGCACCCTGCTGCTCCTCAGGAGTGACAAGGGCTGAAATGGACACTCTAAAGGCCCAACTCTTATAGGAAGAGCTGATATCCAAGTGCTGCCTGGCCACGACAAAGAAGTCCTTCACACAGTTATCCTCTGGTTATGAAGAAAATGTCAGAAACCCAATACTTACATGGCTATCAATTGAATGGAGGAAGTCATTGGGAAATTTTAGGGCAGTTCCCTTTGTCAGTTTCTGGCAGCCACATCAAACAAAGGACATAACTTTTTCTTAAATGAATAAATGGCTTGGAAAGTGATAGAATGATTCAATGAACTAGTAAGCAGTTTTATGACATATAATTTGGTTTATTCAGAGGATAATATTTTTCAACTTTATGGCTGTACATGTGAAAAGCTATTACCATACTAGTGGTCAAATGCTTAACATCACGCTCATTTCAAAAATGTCATTGCCTCTTGACCCTCCCCTGACTGCTGGTCAGTGGAGATGGAATGAAAAGGGGTTATACCCAAACCCGACTGTTTTGCCATTTGGGAAGAGACAAGCCAAAATATTAGTGGAGTGCAGAGAATGGATTATTGCTAGGAGAGAATCACTGAGATAATCTCTGGCCTTATGATAGAAAATTGAGTATTAAATCTGGTCTTAAAAATTGCAGGAGGAGTTATTATATAACCTGAAAATAATCAGTTCAGCATATCATTTTCCTGCCCGCTAAAATATTGATATATTCTGATATTTATCTAAAACTTTTATTGCAGTGTTCCTTATTAACTAGGTATTGAGAAATGGATATCAACATTGCCTTACTCCCCCAGATAAGTTTAGTTTGCATTATCTAGTGTTAGCACACTTTTTATCCAATTCTTACAGAAAAATTCTGACTCTTAAACAACCTTTCTGTCTAAACTTAACTAGATACAAATTTATGATCACTTTTAGCAACAGTTATGTGTCCCGTGTATTATTTATTGCCTTATTCTAAGCCCTTCTTTGGCTAAGTAATCTAGCCCTAAGCAGGCTTTCCAAAGTACTATGTGGCAAATGGGTTTTGTGTCAGTGACGCTAGAACCCTTTGGATGTACTGGTCTGTTACAGTTGGAAATCTGATGCGTTGCCATGCTGTTATGCTCAGTAAGTCCTTATTAAATTGAAAGGAGGAGGTTTTGTTTTCAGAAAGTTTTAGGCCACTTCAAAATGAGCCAATCTAGACCACAGTTAATTGATTATAAAGTTGACTGCCACTTGTTGAGAGCCTACATTAGCAGGCACTTCCAAGCTAAGCCATATGGGATTAAACAGCAAGAGCATTTCCCCAAAGCATCCTCAGCAGACCTCCTGGATCAACACTTACCAGATATTTGCAGTAATGAGATTTTCTTTTGAAGACATTTAAATATGTTTTATCATTCCATAGACTTTCTTTTTATATTTTGTCATGAAAAAGTAAAATAACTTCGTTTCATGGCATAAATTTGACAGTGGTCAACTGTTCTTCCCATCATTACAGAAGAATGAACGTTCCACATGAGACTGTTTTGTGATGATAAAAAGAAACACTCCTCCCCCAAAGTTCAGCCAAAATTCTGATTAGCCTCATCCAGTTTAGCCGTCAAATAAAGTAACTGGGAAATGTGTCTCAACCGTAGCCTCGATACAGGTTCTCCTCTCTCCCCTTTCACCTCAGAGTGTATCTGACACATTCTCACTCCAGGCTGGGACTCAAGTAGATTAAAGGAGTTATGTGAAATCTCACAACTACCTACTTGAAGAACCAGGAGTCTAAACACATCTTTAATCTTGGCAGGGCAGTAAGATGGAAGGATCAAAGAGGGAACTTGTCCCCTTCCACCATGGTGCCCCCACAGCAGCTAATACTTTGCCTTGCACCTAAAAAATCCCAAATCAATATCTGCTCAGATTTATAACACATTCCCATTTCTCATATTTAGAATGACTTAGGTAATTTATAACAACAGCTGTCAATCTGAAAATCAATAATAGCTAATGCTTACAGAACGCCTATCTGTGCCAGCCATTGGATTGAGTAGTTTGAGGTGCATTTTGCATCCTTGTCAATCCCTATAAGAGCTCTGTAAGGCCAAAGGTATTGTTCCCATTTTAAGGATGAGGCAGCTGAGCTTTGGTCCTGGAAACCAAAAATCAGCTTTCTGGGCATTCAATTGGGACTGTGCCTGACCTTCCATGGAACAGTCTTGAACTTGTCCATGGAACTTGTCACTTCACAATCAAATAGAAAAAGGCAAAGATCAGTGTTCATATTCAGTAGCTCCTTTCAGTTCTTTCTTACTCAAAGGGAGCCGCCTTCATTTCTCATCTCACACTCAGCTTTATGTGTGAAGCCTAACAAACAGTAACTCTCTCCAGAAATAACTTACCAGATCTTTTCTCAGGAAAACAGGGAGGGGGGATGGCTGTTGTCAAAGTAAAACGTTTCCAAAGAGGAAAAAGGAGCTAGTTCATTTGCATTAGCTAATTAGGAAAAATATATATATATTCCTATTGTTCTCCTGTGTTTTGTTTTTTTCTTTTTCTTACTACACTTCTTACTTGTCCTCTAATGTTAAAACAGAAATTGCATGTAGTGCATGGGTAAAAAATGAAAGATTTAAAACACTATTTCTCAATAAATCTAAGCCCTTAAATTCAACCCTCCAAAATCGGATGAAATCTGTGCAGGTTACCAGGAGAATGGGAGTTGAAAAAGGAAGCGCTGAGCTACTTACTAGGAAAGGGGAAATTGTGTGCAACAGCTGCTCAGATAAGCACAGGGACCTTCTAATCCCACTGCTAGTGCCATATGTGTGCACATACATTGAGACATTTATTTTCTATAAGATTCATTTGAGCAATATTTTCTGAGAGAAAATGATAGAATTTAAATATATTTGCTTTTAAAAAAGTGCTCCTGATTATTGCAGTTGAGTTAGAAAAAATTTTTGGAGGGGTGGGGAGTAAAGCATGAAATTAATGTGCATTATTTCAATTGAATACAAAGGCAACTATTTTATTCTCAGCTAGAAATTTTCCCAACATTTCGTCTTTATGGTTATGTAATATTTTTTCTGAAGGGGTCAGATTCTAAGCCAATAGCTGCTGCTTTCTGAAGGGGTCAGAGTCTAAGCCAAATTTATTACTAGAAGTGTGAGGATCATTTGTATGATTTTACTTTTTCCTGTATTTTAGGGATGGAGCTGATTTGTAGATATGAGTCATTAACAGAGTGATTTTTCTAAAAGTTATATAAAAGCTGGCTTACAGTTCCTTCCTTTCTTTCTTTTATCTTACCTTGCAAAAGGTCTGAGTCTAATCAACTCTCAGTTTTGAAATCTACAGTAGAAGCTTTGTAAGTTGACCACCTGAGGATCTATAACAAACTGGTCAAGTCAACGTTGATACAGAGGTGGTCAACATAAGGAGCTAGGCCTTACGTATTGACATGTACATGTGGTGCATGCCTGGTCTGTGAAAATCAGTTCAACATAAGGAGGTGGTCAACTATGGAGGTTCTACTGTAATTATATTGAATCTGGTTCATTTCATTAAACTGACAGTATAGATCATTTTGTTGTGTTAATGTGCTTTTTTTGTGCACATTGCAGTGATATTTGTCCTCAAGGTATTTGATCAGTTGGTTTTAAATTCAAAGGGTTACAGTTCATCTGAAACTATCAAATAATGAATTTGAGTTCTCTCTTGATTCTTTAACTCAGCACATTGCTGGTATCCTCTTGACCATCATAATAGAAGCATGCAAAGTTGCTTTTGTCTTCCATAGTGAGACAGCTCAACTTGACACCCATTTCATGGTTTACAACAAAGTCTTCATCCTAATTTTCATGATTTTATTTTTTTCATCTGAATCATTGTTACTTAAGTAGTGTTGGTGCTGTTCAGTGGCAGGCTTTGCTAAGTATGTCGCATAAAACCAATCAGGGTTTTGGTCAGAGAACATTTAATGGTGCTCACCCCATGTTATGCCCCATCGATATTCTCCTTTAAGAATTGCCTCTCCCTCATGTTCTCTCCTTGAATTACAGCAAATGATAGAAATATAAACCACAGAGGAATATTCTGTGCATCTAGGAAACATGCAAAGCATTTTTTTAAATCCTATTAAGATAAAATTTTCATCTTACTGTGACCCACTTTTGTTTGTTTTTCATCAAAAAGATATTTGTGTGGTATGTGTCTCAAAGTTGAAATAAAGGCACAGGGATTAAAACTTGCGAATTCAATTTCGGGTGTACTGTTTAACTGTAAAATGTGTTTTTATTTCTTGTCTAGAAAATTGTGTAGAGGATAAAAACTCTCTCTTTTAGAAGGTCCAATATCTACATGGAAAAAGCCTGAGTCCTCAAAGGATCAGATGCTATCTCTGTGAAACACAAAATCACAATATTATTCACAGAATGCTGCTAATATTTATATTAAACATAAAAGTAAAAAATTATTGTAATAATTCTATCCACTGGACAAAAAATTCTAGTGTCTATCATAATAATGCCTTATTGCCTTTGTTAAATCCAAAGATTATGACTTTCATGTCTTTCTCTTTCAGGTAAAAGGTGTGCTTTCTAATGTAATATACTACTAGGAGCTTTCTTTATTTAGAAAGGTGTTTTTAGTTGGTTTCCATTAAGAATTACTCCCCTTCTTGTTTTTTGTTTTTTGATTTTTTTTTTATTTTTTGGTTGTGTGCAATGGCTCAGGCCCGTAATTTTAGCACTCTTGGAGGCCAAAGTTCAGGAGTTTGAGGCCAGCCTGAACAAGAGGGAGTCACATCTCTACAAAACAATAGAAAAATTAGCTTGGCATTATGGCACATTCCTCTAGTTCCAGCAACTCAGAAAGCTAAGGCAGGAGGATTGCTTGAACGCAGGAGTTTGAGGTTGCAGTGAGCTCTGATAATGCCACTGCACTCTAGCCTAGGAAACAGAGTGAGACTCTGTCTATAAATACAAAAGAAAAAGAATTACACTATTTTTTTAAAAATTGAGATTAAAGGGCAGTGCCTGTGGCTCAGCGAGTAGGGTGCTGGCCCCATATGTCGAAGGTGGCGGGTTCAAACCCAGCCTCCGCTGAACTGCAAAACAAAAAAATAGCCTGGTGTTGTGGCGGGTGCCTGTAGTCCCAGCTACTCGGGAGGCTGCGGCAAGAGAATCACCTAAGCCCAGGAGTTCGAGGTTGCTGTGAGCTGTGTGATGCCAGGGCAGTCTATGGAGGAGGGCTATAATGTGAGACTCTGTCTCTACCCAAAAAAAAAAAAAAAAAAAATTGAGATTAAAAAAGGTAAATATATTCTGATCACTGACCTTCCTAGAAAATATGATGCTGTGCTGGTCATTGTTTTATTACACTTTTTAATGAAAGGTGGATACTTTCAGCAAATTTTGAGGCTTATTGCAGACTTGTAATTATTATTTATTGTATGTTAAACTAATTGGGTTGAATATTTTTTGTGTGCTTTTATTCTGTTCATCATAGAAATTATAGGTTATTCATCTCAAGTGAATGAATTTTAAATTATTTGAACTTTGCACTGTTAGTGTATGACCCTCTGAGATTGTTTTTAAAGAACAGAGAGCCCTTTTCCCCTAGCCATTATGGGTTTAATTTGTTTTGGATACAAATTATATTTATCTTTTAAAAAAAATGCTTCTCTTATTATACTTTGATAGATTTTCTAATTATTTCTCTTTTCTTTAAATAAGCATATTTGGAAATTGTGATAGCTCAAGACAAAATAGCTTGAGCCTTTTAAATCTTAATGGATTAACACTATCTTCCCATGTAGTTTAAACGCGTAAGTGTAATCTATGCAATTGGTAACATTTATCCCAGAACAAATTTGTGTTTTCTTTTCAAGTACTCTGAAGTTTCAAATACCTCTCTCTTTCTTTTGCTCAGCAACAATCTGCAACTTATTTTTCTCCAGGAAAATTGAATCTGTTACTGCTTAGTATTCCTACCAATTCAAAAAATGTGGTTTATATTGGCATCAGAACAGTAATTTACATATATTGGGATAACAAAAATGCCTGCCAGAAAAAGATCAACATAAAATGAAATGCAGAAAAGCTCTTTTCCTTCAACAGCAACTCCAAGTAAAGTTAATGGAGAAGTTAATGAACATCAGCCCTGAATGTGTCACTTGTTCCTCGTAGGTGAAGTGTGACCAGTATTGGCCCAGCAGAGGTACAGAAACCCACGGACTGGTCCAAGTGACGCTGCTAGATACAGTGGAGCTGGCCACATACTGTGTTCGAACATTTGCACTTTATAAGGTTTGCTTTTTTTTTTTCTTCCCTTTCCCCTCTCCATTATTTAAAGAAAGCTCCTTTTGAGAAATCAAATCTCTTAAGGCTTTGCTTAAATCTTGATCCCACTGGCAAGAGTGAAGAATGAAATAATTCTTCCATTATCGCTGAGCAATTTTTCTTCTTGTCTGGCAATTTATCAATAAATATAAAACTCTTTCTCTGAACAAAAGTTTCAGCGAATGAAGAATAGATGAAGAGGAACTAGTTCTTCGGGAAAATATAATAGGAGCACTCCTGATAGTTAAACCTGAGAAATGTAATGCTGCCTACCTCAGAATTTCATCTTCCTGAGCAAATATTTGTCACTTACGAATAGCTTGGGGTTTATATCTCAAAGAGTGTGTCTTCCCAAAGGATGTAGGGTGAGAGGAGGAAATTAAGACCGTCCATTTAGTGTTACCTCTTCCCTATTATTCATCATCATTACCACCTGAGGCTGGGAAAATGGAATCTCAGCCAATGTTCCTATTTCACAGAATGGCTCAAGTGAGAAGAGAGAAGTGAGACAATTCCAGTTCACCGCCTGGCCTGATCACGGTGTCCCAGAACACCCTACCCCTTTTCTAGCTTTCTTACGGAGAGTCAAAACCTGTAACCCACCTGATGCGGGTCCGATGGTGGTGCACTGCAGGTAAGGACTATCAGGAGTGTTTGTTTTACTTGTAAGTCAGAAGGTTTTCTAGAAAATGGAAAGCTAAATTGTTTCTCGTTGATGTTCTCTTTGCAACATGTTGATACCATGGGGTAGTAAATGCCTTTCGAATTAACACAGAACCTCTTGGTCAATTGAGGCTGATCCCATACTAACTAAGGTCAGTAGGAAAGATTCAATACAGTTACACATTCCCAATGAAGATGATAGGCAACTACAGCCGATTACTGTTTTCTCTGTGGGGTGAAAATAAACAGATAAGCACAACGTGAAGTGTGCACTCAGCCATCAATATATGAAACAGAAAAGAATAAAGAATTAACTTTGTTAATTAGGGTGAAGTTTCATGTCCTATGTGGGAGAATATTCTTAAAATTTTATTTATATGAATTGTTTGACAAGTTCTTGTGGGCTGGACTGATACAACCTTTTTACCATTTATAGAGAACTATTACTAAACAAAATAATACAATCATACTAACTGTCATGGAAAATGTCTTATTGCTTAAAGATGACTGTACATTGGTAATATCAAATTACATATGAAAAATACACTAATGTGATTTTTAAAAATTTGTATAATAAAACCTATATAAAGTCCTATAATTTGGAAGAAATTATTTTATATACGTGTAGATAATGAGCCTATATTTCTCTTGAAATGAGTAATTTATCTTTTTTACTTAATTCTGACTAACATTGTTCATATTACCACTCAGATTCTACTATATAATGTGTACACATTTTTAATATTAAACTAATTTCTTCCAGTTGCCTTGAGTTCTTCTCAAGCATCATTATTAACAGACTACTCAAGCTATCTAGTCAGATTCCGTTTATTACTATATAGATGTGTAGTTCTTATAACTTCATAACAGTTCTTTATAAGCCGAATAATTCAAACATGAGAAAATATGGCTCCTTGCACAGATAAGTAAAATTGAAGTGTGGAAGTATATAAAAAAGACAAGAAAGCATCTATCATAAACTACTTCTATCATGACTTACCAGCCTAACTCTTTTTCATACCACATACAGTAGCATAATGCAACAGACCCTAGAAAGGGGGCTTTGCACAAAGATGAAAACAATGGATAGATCAGAATAGAAGCCATAAAATTCACTGGGCCAATTCATGCTACAATGGTAATTACTAAATAATGGCCTGGCAAATTCCAAACAAAATAAAGTTTCTCTTTTCCACCAAATGTTTTCTCTAATGAAAACCAATAATAAAATTACCTTGCATCCATATGGAATATTTAACTAATTTCAAAGCATTTCCCATGCTTTATTTTGTGTGATGTTTATAATAACAGTATATCAGGTCATGAGAAGTATGAGTGAGAAGCTAGAGAGTTTGGTTCAATTACTGATAGCTAAGTAGGTGGCATCATAATAGGCCTCGTACCTTGTTACCTAGTTCTTATATTCCTGTATCTAGAACAAGGTCCCTTGAGGTCTGGCCTCTTCATCATAGTTTACTGCATCATTGTGAAACACTAGAAATTATTTGTATTAAATTAAGCAAGTGCGTTTGCATTCACAAAATTAGATTTCTGGTTCTCCCTCCTGTTGATCTAAAGATCAGACCCATGTCTGACCCATCTGTATACTCTGTTATTAAACACTTCTTTTGCATGCCCCAAAGAGCCAACGTACCTGGTAATTTGGTATGCCCACTTGGCGAGAGCTGGACATGATTATAAAAACCACACATGAAACACATTAAATTTTTTTCAGATGAAGTTTGGCCAAAGGGTAGAGAAGCAGGAAATTTGAACTCACAAAAAAAAAATATTGCTTTTATATTCTCCATAGCAAAAATGCAGTGTATGCATACACACACACACACACACACACACACGTGTGTGCACGTAATTCTGTATTTAAAATAATAGAAATAAAAGTTAAGGAAATATAACTTGGAAGTTATTGAAAAAGAGTGTTATGGCATTTATGCTGCATTTTAAAATATCGCATCTTCATTCTCTGAAAATGTGCTTCCTATAAATGTAAATTAAAGTGGATGCCCAGGAAAACTAAGAAAGATGAATGAATGGATGTAGAGATAGACAGATAGACAGACAGATCATTTTAAAAATGCAGTTCACCCTCTGTAAATCATAAGCAAAGTATAGAATTTATGTACTTAAGGGATCCAAAAATGTTTGCAAACAAGCAAAAGGGATAAGGTAGGTAACTGTCATCCCTTATTTTAAGCAGACATGTCTCTCTCTCTCTCTCACACACACACACACACACACACACACACACACACCCCTATGCCATGTTGAGCCACCTGGCTCACCTGTGAGAGATGGAGGCTACTTGGGAGACATAAAGACACAAAGATAAATGTGCAGAGCTAATAGCTGTTAACACTTGGAAGTGCTGTGCCTGAGGCTCTGGAGAAGCTGTGTATCGAAACAAATAACAGAAGAGTAGATATATTGGTGGAAAAACATTCTTAACAATTTCAAATAGCATGCAGAAAAGATATAGCATAAACTGAGCTCTTTGAAAGAGCTCCTCTTAGGAAATTTCACGTGCCTAGTAAGACATCTTGGCCTCTTTATTTAGGGGAGGCAACGTTAACATTGTCGACATCTGAACCATCCTAAATCCTTGATTTAAATATAAGTATGTTAAAACTTGCCAGCATAATTTTTTGTGACAGAGTGACATATTAAAGTCATTCTAGGTGACAGCTACTGATGTAGGATCCCAGAAATGCTACTTAGAAAGCAGGAGGCAGGAAGGACCTATGTAAAAAGTCACTATAGCCAAGTCACAAAGGGATAGTGATCACAGTCGCGATCATGTTACCGATAATCACAGAAAATGCTCTGGAATGTGGATACTACATTCAGTGTTGTGATATCTCTACGATGAATTTCACTTTTTTCTTTCTAATAAAGAAGTAACAAACTTAAAGTCAATCTGAACCTTCTGCCAAATAGCTTCTATGAGAAGGGAGGAATTTTTAAGAGAAGTCAAGTAGTAGGCTCCCCCCAAAAGAGGGGACATGTCAGAAAAACCTGCTCCTCAATGGTCCTGTCTGGTAATAAATGCTTTTAGAATAAAATCTGCCTTTAAATAAATGAAATTCTACTAATGAATAATAAGAAAGAGTCACAGGAGTAGCCTAGTACAGTAAGCAGAGACAACACTTTGGAAGGCCAAGGAGAAGGGTAGCGTCTACCATCTTCCTGATAGAAAGAATGTCTAGTTTAACAGGGGAAGGATAGAGCCAGTCCACCAGCCAGTCAGTTCACAGACTATGGGAGCCCACACTTTGCAGAGAGAGACTGCCTGAGTAAAATGTCAGCTCATTCATTTATCAGCTCTATTCCTTTAAGCAAATCTGTTTCTTCACCTGCAAAATAGGCTAATGCTATTCACAGAAATGAGGATTTTATAAAAATTTAAACGAAATTATATGAAATGGTACACACAAAGCACTCAGAACAGTGCTTCATGCAGTAATGTTAAGTTAAGAGTAATTAATCATTATTGAGTGACTTTTAAGAGCTCTGTGCCTATTTAGAACTTCAAGGAGAAAAATCAAACATGAACATGGATATTCTCCATATGATCTCAGCTATCCATTTTATTAAATAAGCAGATTTTATAAAATCTGCCAAATGGTTTACTAACCAAATGGTTAAGTAAGTGAATTTTTTTTTTTATTTACACATTTTCCATCATGGCAATTCCAGTAGATTTTTCTCAGTGAATGAGAGCATTTTAATACTGTGAATGAGATAAAATCCTTTACAATAATCCATCTTTATAAAGAGCTGAGAAAATCTTGAATTCCTGATGCTGTTAAGGATCCATGGAACTTAACGCTCTGGTTTTTGATGCTTGCAGACTTCCCGACATTGCATTCGCAGCTCTTCGTCATCCAGGCTGCTCTCACCCTTCACACTTAATTGATCACTCTTTTGGCCATCTCCCGTAAGCTGCGCATTCCAAATACCTTCATCTCTGGCTCTCAGCACACAATATTTCTGAGTTGCTTTTTCTACTGTTTTACCTTTCATGTCTTTTCTCACATGCCAGCCATTCTATGATTAAGTGTAAACATTGCTCCCTGGGTTTTAGCCATAATAAACATGAAGAGCTAAGGATAGTGGAATCCTTATTTAACATTAAATAATCTTACTTGTCAACTGGAGAGAGCCTATTCTAAGTGCTTTATAGGTTCTTGTTTTTTTCTTCTCAATGGCCCTTGCAAGTAGGAACCTTACTCTCCCATTTCATAGAAGATGAAAACAAAGGCCGGGAAAGGTTATCTTATTGCCTGAGTTCATACTGATAGCAGTGGCCAAGCTATTATTCGCAGCCCCAGATTGCCTGGTCCTAGAGACCAAACTGATTCTTCAGACTGTAGGTTACTTGATGGATTTTGGCTTCCCTTTGTGCTGCCCTCTGGGAGGCCATTTCACTGTCCAGCCTTCCTGATGACCTGGTCAGAGTGAACCTCTTCTTTCTTTCCAATCCCACATCATGCTGCCATATTCTAGCCTTTCTTTCACTCTTTCTAAATCAAAGACAATTGCTAGCATGTGAGTCTCTTCTATCCTTTAATCTTTTTAACATAAATACTCATAATTGCTACCAATTACTGAGCCATTCCTATTTTCCAAGTATTACTAAGCATTTATGATACACTCATTTGATTCAATATATTTTACTTGTGAAGAGAATTAATCACAGGAGTTCATAAGTGATTTGTTCTTGGCCACCCAGCATGTAAATTTAGGCCTGATTTCAAAGTCCTTAACCCATTCTGACTCTTCCTGCTGCAGAGACCACCTAGTTCCTTATACATAGTATATATCTCCTCGCTACGTATTTGTTGAGTAAATGGTTGTCAGATACTTCTCATTAGCTCTTCACTACACAGATATCTATGCAGTACATCAGTAGAGACATGCAATGTTTATTTCTTCATTTTATTTATAAAAGTTTTTTTCAAAGAGATTAAGAAGAGATATTTTAAGTTACTTCTTTAGATTTTCTTAGAGGTTATGCACTAGTTTTCCTATATTATTTTAGTGTTCCTCTTGGAAAATAAAATTTTGATTCCTTTTTTCCCTTTTCAACCTTATTGTTTATGTTGTTTTATAGAATTTGTGGCTTATATTCTAACCCACATATTGCATAAAGTCTCTATTCTATTGCCAAAAAAGACATGACATCTGATTTGCTCTAAGTATTTGCATATCATTAGGAATGAATACATGAAGCTATAATTTCATTAAATCAATTATAAAACCTTGACCCATGATACCAACTCCTGAGTCACATTAACCCCATTTCAAAAACAAAGGGGATACTTTTTCTTCATAAGAGAAATTTATTCATTTATGAATAAATATGAAGTGGGGATAGATCAAGACCCCTGAGTCAGTCTTCGAAATGAAACAATCCTAAAGAGAGTAAAATAGATCTCCTGAGGACTACTTAAATCTGTCGCACCGTGGACTCAAACCAATCTTCAAAACTGGAAGGAACAGGACATTCCTGCCAAATATAGATCAGTAATGACCCAGAAGCATCAATAGGCTGCTAAAGGTGACCAAGCAAAATTCAGACAGCAGTTTGTGGTTGGCAAGATCCCTAAGTTACAGTCTTCATAATACTTTTTGACTTTTTGTATGAAAGCACAACCAAGAAACTACTTAGGTAATATTTATAACATAACCATGTATGCCTAGGACCCACTCCATAATAAGGAAAATAGCCTTTCTAAAGTCAAAGGATTTTGGAAGGCATTGCATATGAGCATAATAATAAAAGACCTTGTGATCCAAAGATGTTGTAAATCTGCAGAGGATTGTTTAATGCATTTTTAATAATTCATTCTAAATTCCGTTTTTAATTCCTCCCAGTGTTTCATTCAAATGTCTCTTCAGATCAAAGACCACAAATATTGGCAAAGCATGTGATTGTTTTGAGATGCTGACAAGTGTGAACCATAAACCCATATTTTTCTTAAACCTGGGATTTATTTTCATGTGTAAATTAAGTAATAGGAGAAGCTAGCCTTCTGTAGATGAAAGACTGGATTGTTAAAAATGCCAACAGAAGAATATGGATGGAATATACAAATGATGTCCTTATTTATGGAAACATTTTAAGGTAGGGAGAAATAACTATGCCATTTGGAACCTATTATGTCAGGTTCTGTTCCTATATAATTCTGCATAAAAAGCGAATCCTTACTTTATGAAACACTTGGTGATTTTAAATGGAAAAGGTTGAAATCTAGGTCTTCTATATTCTGGGTCTAGGTCTTCAATATTCTGGTGACAAAATCCTATAAGAGAAAAACACTTACTTCCACGAAATCATTTGAAAGTAATATACCAAAAGAATAGCATTGGAAAAGAGTTGCCCAATGGCCACAGTAAGTGGAAAGTGTAAAACTTAAAATAGAGAAGGTATTTGGGGTACTAGGAAGTGCACACTCTGGCTGACTGATGAAATGGAAAATTTATTTAAAAAGAAACTATCTAATTTCACAGTCATTTGTGGGGGTAACATCATGAAGGTGCCTTCAAGGGCAACTGAGAAACTATCACCATCTCATTTAGATTCCATGCCCAAGAATAGCAACTAACTCACTTTCATGTCGGAAGGTAGCCGTTTGCAGAGCATCTCCCATCATTTATTTGATATCATGTTTTCAGTAAGAGTGGAAAATGTGTATTGTTACTACCCTCACTCTTCAGATAAGGAAAATGAGACTGAGAAGTTAAATGATTTGATGAACACCACATTCCCAATGAGTAAGTAGAGTCTGGCTAAGAATCTGTACTTTCTGATTCAAGGTCATTGTATATACCATACTGCCATTTTCTTAATTCATTTTTATTATATACTTAGGGGGTACAAGTGAAGTTTTGTTACATGGATATATCCCATACTGGTGAAGTCTGGGCTTTTAGTGTAACTATCACCTGAATAGTAGACATTGTGCCCATTAGGTAATTTCTTATCCCACATCTATGTCCCACCCTTCCTCCCTTCTGAGTCTCCAATGTCCTTTATTCCAAACTCTATGTCCATGTATACAAATTATTTTGTTCTCACTTATGAGAACATGCAATATTTGACTTTATATTTCTGAGTTATTTCACTGTAGATTAATGACCTTTGGTTCCATCCGTGTTCCTGTAAAAACATGATTTCATTCGTTTTTCATGGCTGAACATTTTTCCATTGCGTGTGTATATGTGTGTGTGTTTTCTTTTATCCAATTATCCGTTAATGGACAGATTGACAGGTTGATTCCATATCTTTGCTAATGTGAACAGTGCTGTAAAAAATCTACAAGTGCAGGTACCTTTTTGATACAGATCCCCCTCCCCCCGCCCCCGGGTAAATACCCAATAGTGGGATTACTGGATTGAATGAAAACTCTATTTTAAGTTCTTTGAGAAATCTTTAAACTAGAGATTTCCATAGAGGCTGTACTAATTTACATTCCCACCAACAGAGTACAAGCATTCCCTTTTCTCCACATCCTCAACAACATCATTGTTTGACTTTTCAACAACAGTCATTCTGATTAGCGTAAGGTAATATCTCACTGTCATTTTAATTTCATTTCTCTGATGATTAATGATGCATTTTTTCATATGCGTTTGGCCATTAGTATGTTTCCTTTTGAAAAATGTCTCTTCATGTCCTTTGCACACTGTTTCTCTATTTATTTCTCCCTTCCCTCCTTTCCTCCTTTTCTCCCCTCCCCTTCCTTCTTTCGTTCCTTCCTTCCCTCATCCTTCCTTCACCCTCACCCGCCCTTGCTCCTGCCCTTGCACTTGCACCCTTGCTCTTTCCACCCTCTTGCCTCCTCACCCCCACCTCTAGCTCACAGCAACCTCAGTCTCCTGAGTTGAAGAGATCCCTCTGCCTCAGCCTCCTCAGTAGTTGGGACTACAGGTGCCCACAACACCACCTGACTAAATTTTTTAGTTTTATTGGGGATTGTTTCTTGCTCTTACTCAAATTAGTCTTGAATTCCTGAGCTCAAACAATCCTGCCACCTTGACTTCCCAGAGTGCTAGAATTACAGGCATGAGTCACCATTCTCAGCCCTTTTACACACTTTTTAGTGGGGTTATTTGCGTTTTTTGTTGTGGAGCTATTTGAGTTCTCTGTGGATTCTAGATATTGGTTCTTTGCTGGATGAATACTTTACCAATATTATGTTTCATTGTACAGGTCTTTTGTTCACTGTGTTGATTATTTCTTTTGCTGTGCAGAAGATTTTTTCATTTAATTAAGACCCATTTGTCTGTTTTTGCTTTTGTTGCATTTCCTTTTGCGGTCTTAGTCATGAATTCTTTGCCTTGGCCAATGTCCATAAGAATTTTTCCTAGGTGGCCTTCTAGTGTTTCTATAGTTTCAGGTCTTACAGTTGAGTCTTTAAACCATCTTGAATTAGTTTTTTTTTATATGGTAAGGGGTATGAGGCCAGTATCATTCTTCCACATATGGTGATCCAATTTTCCTAGCACCACTTACTGAATTGTGTATCCTTTCCCAGTGTATGTATTTATCAACTTTATCAAAGATCAGTTGATTGTAAGTATGTGGTTTTCTTTCTGGGTTCTCTGTTCTGTTCCACTGCCCTATGTGTGTATTTTTATATCATTACCATGTTCTTTAGGTGATTATAGCTTTGTAGTATAATTGGAAGTCAGGAAATATGATACCTCCAGGATTGTTCTTTTTGCTCTGCATTGCTTTGACTCTTTGGGCTATTTTTTGGTTCCATATGAATTTTATAATCTTTTTTTCCAAATTCTGTGAAAAAGGACATTGGCATTTTGATAGGAATTGCATTGAATCTTTAGAATTCTTTGGGAAGTATGATCATTTTAATAGTATTGATTCTTCCAATCCATGAGCAATGAGATGTTTTTCCTTTTGGCTGTGTCATCTACAATTTCTTTCACTAGAATTTTGTATATTTTCTTTTAGAGATCTTTCTCCACTTTAACTAAATATAGATGTATTCCTAGGTATTTTATTGGATATTTTGTAGGTATTGTAAATGGGATTGACTTCTTTATTTCTCAGCTTGATTGTTATTGGTATATAAAAATGTTACTGATCTTTGTACATTGATTTTTGTATCCTAAAAGTTTACTGAACTCATTCATCAAGTCTTTAGAGTTTTATGGGAATAAGATATTATCAACAAACAGAAATGATTGTACTTCCTCTTTTCCAATTTGGATGTTTTATATTCTTCTTATCCCTGATTACTCTGGCTACAAATTCCAGTACTTTGTTGAATAGGAGTGGTGAAAGTAGGCATCCTCATCTATTTCCCCATCCTTAGGGGGGATGCTTTCAGCTTTTCTCCAGTGGGATCTTAGATGTAGGTTTTTCATATATGGCTTCTGTTATTCTGAGGTATGATCATTCTTCTATACCTAGTTTGTTGAGGATTATTATCTTGAAGGAAGTTTAGATTTTCTTGAATGCTTTTTCTGCATCTATTGAAATGATCATGTAGTTTTTTGGTTTTTTTGTTTGTTTGTTTGTTTGTTTGTTTTGAGACAGTCTCACTATGTCACCCTGGGTAGAGTGCCATGACATCACAGCTTACAGAAACCTCAAACTCTTGGGCTTAAGTGATTCTCTTGCCTCAGCCTCCCAAGTATCTGGGACTACAGGTGCCTGCCACAACACCAACTGTTTTCTTGTTGCAGTTGCCATAGTTGTTTAGCTGGCCAGAGCCAGGCCTTGGTGCATGTGATTGGTGCTGTAACCACTGTGCTATGGTGCTGAGCCTGGTTTTTGTTTTTAATTCTGTTAATGTGGCGAATCACACTTATTGACTTGCATATATTGAGCTCTCCTTGCATTCCTGGGATGAAACCCACTTGATCGTGGTGTGTTGCCTTTTTGATGTGCTGTTGGATTCAGCTTGCTAAGTCATTTGTTGAGAATTCTTATATCTGAGTTCATCAAGGATATTTCTTGTCATTTTCTTTTTTTGTTGTGTCCTTGTCTGGCTTTTCTATCAGGGTAATGATACCTTCAAGGAGGAGTATGGGAGGATTCCCCTTATTCTCAATGTCTTAGAAGTTACAGGACTATTGGTACCAGTTCTTTGTACAGCTGATAAAATTCAACTGGGAATCCCTCTGGTCCTAGGCTTTTCCATTTCCCTTGGAATTTTTTAAATTACTAATTCAATCTTGCTATTTGTTAGTGATTGCTTCGAGATTTCTCTTTCTTTCTGGTTCAATCTAGTTATGCATTTCCAGAGATTTATCTATTTCCTTTTAACTTTTTAGTTTGTAGGAATATAGTTGTTCCTGGCACTGTCCAATGTCCTTTTGTATTTTTGTAGTATAAGTTGTAATGTTTCCTTTTTCATTTCTGGTTACATTTATTTGCAAATTCTTTTTTTCTTGGTTATCCTAGTTTGCAGGGTGTCAGTTTTGTTTCTTTTTTCAAATAACCAAATTTTTGTTTCACTTCTCTTTAATATTATTTGTATGTTCTCAATTTCATTTAGTGCAATTTTGATTTTCATGATCTCTTTTCTTCTTTTCCCTTTGGGTTTGCATGCTGCCATTTCCTGTTTTCTTCAATGTATATTATACAAATGAAAGCAAAACTATCCCTAGCCTGTAAAAGAGATGGCTTCTTGCAAACAGAATTGCTCCTGGGTACCAGCAATACATGGTAGAAAGACTGTACCTGAAGCCATTCCACCAGAGTACAAATGCCAGCTGTTCCATTGACAACATCTGTGACCTGAAACAAAAGATTTCCTGATCAATAATGCAGGAATAATAGCATTTCCTTAATAGTATTGATTATGAAGATTAAATCAGATATTTGTGATTAAATAGTCAGGTACCTGTCACATAGAAAAAAGTCAATAAATATTCATAGTTACTGATGTTTTCATTATTTTGTTTTACTCCACATAAAATATATATCAACAGTTATTTAGATTGGTAACCTGATTCTATAATATAAAAATGCTGTTGTGTTTTTTGAAATGTTAATTTGAATTCTGTGTCATTTGTGACTTAGAGGAGTAGAAAACATGTGTATATATGAACCTAGAACAGCGGTTCTCACCTGTGGGTCGCGACCCCCTTGTATCAATGAAATACATCCTGCAAATCAGATATTTACATTATGATTCATAACAGTAGCAAAATTACAGTTATGAAGTAGCAATGAAAATAATTGTATGGTTGGGGGTCACCGCAACTTGAGGAACTGCATTAAAGGGTCGTGGCATTAGGAGGCATTGGGAAGGTTGAGAACTACTGACCTAGAAGATGAGTGGCAACTAGAATATTTAACACTTTGAAAAATGCATAAGCAGTGCTGTGATTTTTTCATTGAGCTAAAATAAATGCTTCATGTATTAGAATGGGTTATTTCTATCTATAAGGTAAAATTTCTCACCTTTAGCAGTTTTGACATTTTAGGTTATAAAGTTTTGTTGTGAGTGCTGTGATGTGTGCTGAGGGATGTTTAGCAGCATCCCTGGTCTCTGTCCAGTAGATGACAGGAAGCACCTTCCTCCCAGCTGTGACCATGAAAATGTCTTTAGACACTGCCACCTGCCCCTCCAAGTTTGGAGGACTTGTCAGTGAGACTTAGCTTAAGAATTGCCATTTTAGGCTTAGTGCCTGTGGCTCAATGGGCTAAGGCACCAGCCACATACACCTGAGCTGGTGGGTTCGAATCCAGCCAGACCTGCCAAACAACAATGACAAAGCAACCAAAAAATAGGCGGGCGTTGTGGCGGGCACCTGTAGTCCCAGCTACTTGGGAGGCAGAGGCAGGAGACTCGCTTGAGCCCAGGAGTTGGAGGTTGCTGTGAGCTGTGATGCAATGGCTCTCTATTCAGGATGACAGCTTGAGACTGAATCTCAAAAAAAAAAAAGAATTGCCATTTTAAAGCATGTGGAGAACTAAGTTCAGTACTTTAAAAATTAGCCAGTATTATTCCTTACCTTGAACACCACCATACAAACCAAATTGTTAGCTCTAAATGTCTCTTGGCACTGGAAAAAGAAAAACTGAATCCACTTTCAATGACAAAAATGTGCCACCATTAGTGAATTCAAAAGAATAGGCCATAGGCTGTTACCTCTATAGCTAACAAGAAGTCCCCAAAATACTTTTGCATCATGGCAGCATTGCTGCAATAAATCTTCAGGCCCTCCAGGTAGCTACTTTTAAGAAGCACACACTTTGGAGTTGCTAAATGGTACTTTTTTCTTTGCTAGGGTATCAGTCAAATTGCTTCAGATTCATGCTTAGTATGACTTCTAGCATTTTGCAGTTCAAAAACAATAAGCCCTAGACCTGCCCTTCCATGGTATATGACTTAGGGACTGTCCCTTTTTCATTGTTTAGTGGAGGCCAAAGATAACAGATTAGATGAATGGAAGGAAAGTGAGTCATAATATCAGACCTCCTGCCCAAACTCGCTGGTTCCTGAAATCCTTTGCCCTTTGATTTTTGGGAGTACATATTTCTTAGAACAGCTCACTTTATTTTTAAATCACAGAATCTTACTGAAGATAAACTGCTTGTTAAATAATTAAACACTTTTCATGAATATTTTTCTACACCTTCTAGTGGGCTTGAGCAGCCCCCTTTTCTCTCTCTTCCCATCTCACCTTCTTCTAACACCTCTCCTACCTCCCCCCCCCAAATTCTTCTCTGTGTTATAATTCATCAAGGAAGAGTGAACAGTTAAGTGTCTTCATGAGTGCACAGTGGTGCTTGTTGAGAATATGGTTTGTCCTACGTCTAAGCGGATAAAAAAAGATAAGCCAGATAAAATGGGGCAGGATTAACTGTGCCTCTTTCATTCTGTTGATAAAGGCTAAGCAGTTACTTGTTCAAATTCCTTTCACCATGTGAAAGGAGAGGATTATGAGAATTTTGATTATTTTTAGAAAACATGCCTTTTCTCTACGTTTTGGTTCATTTGATTTGGGTCGGTTTTAAGCATTGTACTGTTTTAAGAAATTATAACTATATTTTTGTTTCTGGTTCACCTGTGTGCCCTTTGGAGTTGGCAACCTTTCTGAAATGGAGGGTGAACCGATCCATTAGCCATGGCTGCCTGTAAATGCCAAGCCAAGCACAGTGGCCTAAATCCCAGCAGTCTGTTGTTCGTCACTATTCTGTGGGTTAACTTGGAGCAGGACATAGGTCTTGGGCTGGCCTTTCCTGAGGTCTTCGTCACAGTCAGCGGTAAAAGTAGGAAGCCTGGGCCAGTTCCTACAGCCTTTCATCCTAGTCAGGTGGTCTCCAGGATCTGAGGCCAGCAAAGGAAACTCTCCAGGCCTTTTAAGGCTGGGACTTCCATTCTTTGTTTGTATGGAGTCAGGGCCAGCCCAGATTCAAGAGCTGGGAAAAAAGACTCCGCCTTTTGATAAGAAAAGCAACAAATAAATTGTGACCTCATTTATTCTACTTACTGGACTGATGGAACTCTTCTCTCCACTCTCTCCAGCCTGGCTAAGTGCAATGTGAATTTCCTTCACCTGGCTGATAAAAGGAGCAAAGACTTCCAAGCTTACCCTAAAATGTAGGGTTATTGCTTAATAGATGAAGTAAGTTAAGAAAGTAGAGGAAAAGTCACTTTTTAAAATTTGTTGTATAATGGCTACCTGATTATTTTTGCTAAAATACTAGCTTATAGGCAGAAGCTACTTGTACTCTTCACTCCACTTTGATCCTAACTCCAAAATATTTCCTTTATATCTTCCTACAATTCAGTACTTATTGGGGTTAATAGCTGCTTTTGAAACTTCAGAAACTCCGAAAGTATGATTCATTCACAGTGAATCATAGAGTCATTTCAAACCTTCCAGACCACCTACCTACCCTCCCCAACCTTCCCCCCACTTTTTTTTTAACTTCAGAAATAAGAAAAAAAAAAAGAGGCCCAGTGAGGTGAAACAGAAATCCCATTGGACTCAAGTTTTCAGACTGCTGGTTCAGTATGTTTCCCACTGCAGTACAGTCTTTTAAATGTTGTTAAAATTAATTTGATTAAACAGTCCCATAACATTTTCTAGATGCATTAGGAAAATAACCCGAAAACATCTGTGTAATGAGAAGAGGCGTTAAGTTTGGAACCAAGATGGTCGGAGGAGGTAATTTTGCCACATCAGAGCCAGTTAACCATCACAGATCTTCGAGGCCTTGACTCATGGAGAGAAGAGCTGATGGGTAGTCAGGCAGCAGCCTCAATGCACTGGGCACCCAGGTGATTAGTAAAACTGTGGCAGCAGAAAATGGTGGCGGGTTGGCAGAAGGACATGGGAGAGGATGTCAGAAATAAACTTGTCCTGCTCTGCCGTAGTGCCTGGAGCCATGATGGTGGAAATCACTTCAGGCCACTAAGAATGACTAGCCATGCTCTCTTGGCAGCCCTTCCCTGGATCGCAGTGGCTGCCTCGTGGTAGCACTCCGATGGGAGCAGCAGATACACAATTTCCTCATCCCAGGCTCCAGCCAAGTGCAGCAGATGCTATTGTTACTTCTCCTATTGAACAAAGTAGGCAGCAAAGAGAAAGAAATTTGTTGGTAACGTTTTTCTACTGGAACTGGAATAAAAACTGTGTGTGGCATATTGTCCTGTAGTAACCCATGTGCCAGATCTCATTTTGTGCAACCGCTTGCAGAAGATAAGATTCTACTCCTGTATTTTTTCACATAATGTAAATGACCTTCTTCATTTGGTGTCAGTGTGTTACAATTACGGCCATTCAGATTTCTCAGTCTGAATGTGTGCTATTCCTTGCGCTTGCAAACCCTTTGCTTCTGACCATGCCCATCTGCTGGAATCATTTGTATTTCTAGCACATACTCACAGTGTTTGTTATATGCCTCAATCTAGCTGTGCAAAACTCTTAAATCTTCCATATAAATAAACAAGTGTTTAGCAAGTATTTTTAAACCCTTTGCCTTGATAAGTAGCATTAATAAGGTACATTTGTGTTTCTAACATAAGTACAGCTGTGGAGAGAATCTCTGGTTGCAGAAATGCATGAAGTGACACCACAATCAGAAGAGAATCCCTTTTGAAATGAGTGCCTGCGTATATAAGCAGTCTCTGTGCTGAAGACAAACTAAATGATGATAAATTAACCAAAACCAAAAGGCTCTTTTTGAATACAGATCATACCTTGGGTGGGGGGCGGAGGAGGTATTGTCTTCAAATGCTAACTAGTCACTGGGCTTTCTCGGTTTTGCTTCCAAACCTCTTTTGGGCCTGAACGTGACACTGAGAAGTCCTTTGTATTTCTCACTCCTCTACTCTCTCCAGCCTGGTTAAAGGCAATGTAGATTTCCTTCATAGGCCCAGACGAGAAAAGCAAAACTCCCAAATACAATCTAAAATATAGATTCTTTTGATAGGTAAAAAGACAAGAAAAAGCCTTTGAACCTCTTTTAGAACCACTGCCTGATTTTTGATGTTGTTTGCTTTTTTCTCTTGTTATCCACAATTACCCTTCCCCCCATACTGGGATGTAAGAGATGTGAATTGGAGTGTTTTTGTTTTTTTTCAACTGTAACTTTTTACCCCATTGCAGTAGTCTCTGACTGTACAGAGCAGGACTGAGTGGTCAGAGCTCCTTCTTGTCACTAAGGCAGTGCTTATACTGTGATTTGGCCTAGCTATTGACTGCATACAGATTATTTGAAGATGCTGAGTTACTTTTCTTTATTCTTTAAGCTCATGTTAAGTGCTGTAAGTATATCAGGCAACCTCAGTTGATTACAATAGGAAGCCTCCAAGTTTTATCAAGAGCTAAGATTGTTGGATTTTAATACAGGCAAAGGAGGACCCCGGATGGTCTCCTAAAATGCACTGCCGTTTGCTCATATCCTAGAACCCCAGGGAACAAGTTCTTCCTAAAGCAGTTCATACATAGTATACATAGTGGGAATTTTAAAATGTGAAATGATAAATGAAGCTCCAGGATATTAACTTCTTCATTTTAAATGTATGCTAACAGAAACAACTCTGAATTTCATGATTTTTGACTATATATTTGGCTTTCAGGATAAGAAATGGGAATTGCAGAAATGACAAAAAATGAAAGATACAAACTGCCCTGAAACCATGTGATCTTATACGAATCACTCACTCACTTAGTTTCTAATTCTCTAGAAAGATAAAGAAGAATCTGGCCATTTGCCAATAGCATCTTCTCCTCAAGAGACAACTAGATAAAATTTATTGATTAAATGCAGATTTACTTTGATGATGATATTGACAATGATTGGAAAGTTTGGTTTTATGGAAGCCATCATGAAAAAAATTGTTCTGTTTCTCTGAAAAAACAACTTCATTACAAATTTGGGTTCACAGGTTGTCAGTATAAAATGTATACTGTAAATGTATTCTATACATTTTTTAAAACTTTCACTTTGTCAACCTGAACCCAATCTAGTTCCAATCAATAAAGAAGAGAGTCTCTCTCCATCTGTACTCCTGCTCACAACTGACATTTGAAAAACCATAACCAATCATGTTACAGTCCACAAAGATCTTCACCACTTACGGTTAACATTTCACCCCTCTTTTGTGTGTCTGAAAATGATTGACCTGGTTTCACACTATTTTCTCGGATGTAGTACAATCTGAAATTCATTTGTTATCTTGGTTCGAGTAAACTCAAACTTAACTGAGTTTGTAGGGTACAATAGTAAAGCCACAAGCTTACCAAAATCTTTTCCAGAGTTCAATAAGAAGCTCTGTGAACACAGTTACGCGAGATGTATTTATATGCCTTTGTTGGGTTTGTATTTCTTAAAGGCTTAGGAATAAACACATTTTTTTAAAATATGAGATTATAATTCTGCATGGAAATCATTTTTAGAGTGAAGCTTTGTGGCATACATACTGTATATAGCTACAACTAATTCCTAAGGTGGTGGTCCCATCTCTTGCTGAATTCTCTGCATGGTTTCCACATGGATAATCTTATCAAGTAGCACTTCTGGAATTATGGCTTCTATCCACAGTTTCCTGTTAAAGCTTCATCACATCACAGTTTAGCTAGAAGCTGAGGCCTAGTCCTAGCTATTTAAAGAAGGTTAATGGGTCTAAAAATGATCTTCTTTGTTATTTCTGCCCTGTGGGGGATCAAACATTTACAAAGAGTTTTGTCTCAAAAGGAAAGAAAAAGAGGCTGTTTTTCTAAACTTTTTTAGTTTGAACATTTTGAAACATACCCCAGAGTAGAGAAAATGTATAATGAACCCCCAAGCACGCATCACGTAGCTTCAATTATCAACATTTCAGGCAGTGTTTGTTAAATGGCAATTCATTTTCCATTTTTTAAAGAAACTCATTACATAACTGCCACTCAATATTTGAGATTTTAGTAGCCTGGCAGCCTTATCTCAGTTAAATGTTCAATTTTCCTAGACATATTTAATGTAAAGGGCATTCATTATAGCTTTCCCAGCTCCAGGTTAAGTGCTCCTGGACTATGTCTCTTGAACTGCTATAATTTGATATTTAACACTGCTTTTGTAAATCAGAAGTCTCTGGCATTGAGTTTTAAGATGATTCCAGAGTACTGAAACCACCTCCCTCTTGGGAGAGCTTATACCCAAAACTGTATTCACCAACATTTGACTTGCAGACTTTTCAAATTTGTATTCAATGATTTTATTTTTAAATTAAATGTTAATTTTTTTTGCAGTTTTTGGCTGGGGCTGGTTTTGAACACACCACCTCCAGCATATGGGGCCAGCGCCCTATTCCATTGAGCCATAGGTGCTGCTCTAAATGTTAATTTTTTAGGCTCAGTTCATCAAAGGGTCCACCACTTCCTGTTATTTGCCATCCTATGTTTCATACACCCCAGTTAAAACTTTCTTCTCTTCTTCAATCAAAGTACAGCTAGATTCACAATATTCTGCTACCTGATATAAAAGAAACAAGAAAATGGAAAAAGTATTACAGTATTAGGTTTACATTATGTAAACCTGTAACTGTACTAAGTCAAAGGTCAGATCCAGGCTGGAAGGCTACTCACTTGGATACTTGGAGCTTTTTAGAGAAAAAGGAGAGATGGAGTTCGTTAAATAGATTAAATGGAAGTCAGATAAGAACATGCATTTTGATAGCCATATCCGTATGGAAAAGTATTACAGTTTAGGTTAGTTTATTTAAGTTTTACAAATCCACATGTTGACCATTTTCCAGCCAATTATTAGCATAAGGGATGAAGAACCTGCCTGCGGCATTACGGAAACTCAGGGCCGTCCTGGTCCTTAAGTGTGTGAGACCTTTTGAATAAATCCAAATTTTACATAAATCTTTTAATAAAGGGGCACAGCAGAAAAATATGAACCTTTTCTTACCTCCTTTGATGCTTAAAAAAACAACAATCTGGAAATCAGAACGCTGCACATTGAGTCATGTGTTAATAGATTGGGGGGCGCATTTCTGTAGTCAAGTAAGTATGAATAAAAATAACTTAAATTGGTTTCTTTACAACAGGATTTCTCAACTCTATAAAATATTAATTTCCATTGTGATCCTCCAAGAGGGAATTTCTGAAACTTATTTAAACATGGAACATTTTCTACCTTGGAATTTCTCAGAGGACTCCAGGAAGCCCTATCATAAAAAAAAAAATTCCTTAGCCTGGTTATTCAGCCTACGATAATAAAACAGGATCATGAACTACTAAGTATAATGGGCTAATATAATCAATCAGCAGCACTCAATAAAATGTATATATAAATATAATCAGCAAATATTAAAATTACACTATGCCAAACTCCAGACTGTAGGGTATGGAGATGAAATAGCATGGCATCTCCCTCCAAAAGCTGATAACAACATACATGCAGATACCGGAAGCAATGAGGACTACCTAGAAAAAGACCTTGATTCATGTGTTCAGGTTTAGTCATTGAAGGAAAATTTCAGTTAAAGCAAAGAAGGGAAAACAAATATGTATACAGTTGACATCAATTTGAAATATAGAATTTTACCTCAGATTCATTAGATTTTTAGTTTTTGAGTATGACCCACGATTAGCAGATTTAGTGTATTTACTACAGACAATGAACCTACTATTGAAGCAAGTTAAGTTTAGAATCGGCTACATTTGTATAAATATTTTCTCATCCATTTTATTTATAGTCATCCGACCCTTACCTAATTCAGGAGCTCATTATTGGGGATGACGGGGCATGCATCACTTTCAGTATGTCTTTCCAAAGCAGTTGACTTGATTTTTCACACAAACTACAACTTGTTTATTATCTAACTATATCTTATTAGTTCATTTAATACTTAATTGAATTATTTAAATAAAATGACAAGTTACTTTAGAATAAAAACTATGACACTACAAAAGAGCACAGACATCCAGTGAGTAGCCTCCCAGCCTGGATCTGACCTTTGACTTAGTACAGTTACAGGCAGGGGCTTTTTAGAGAAAAAGGAGAGATTGAGTTAGCTAAATAGGTTAAATGGAAGTCAGATAAGAATATGCATTTTGATAGCCATATGCATATGGAAAAGGATAAATGATGGAAGAAATAATACGCACTATTTGAGATAAGGGAAAGAAAATAGAACTTTAACATAAGCAAATCAGTACATCTGAAGTTGGGAGATTGTATTATAATCTCGAACAGTTCTCTGTTCCTAGGTCTCTATCTGTAAAATGTAAACGATTGGCTCTATGGGTGGTTCGTCAATATTAGCCCCCCTTAGGGGCTTTCTCTAAACTGAGGTTCCTTAGTCAGATCTCAGACTTTCTGTTTCTCTTAATAGGGATAAGGTCCCCCTCATTGCATGTCTAACAAATTTCCAAATGATGCTGATACTGCTGGTTTTGAGGCCACACTTTGAGAACCCCTGGATTACATCGTCTCTAAGGTTCCATCCAAGTCTAAAATCTGATTCAACTGTATGTCACATTTCCTTGCAACAGAGAGTATAAACCAGGAAATAAAGTTGAATATTGGTTTTATAAAGCATATTAATGTAAGTCTTTAATATAAACCATGTAAAAATAGAAAAGTTGAATGTCTACTCTCCTATTAGGACAAACTAATTGAACTATTCAACTCTAGGCTTCCAATTCATAGAACGAGAGAAAGAAAATTAATTTTTATCAAGAACCTATTACCTATAAAGCATTTTGCTAACAATATCATTGTAGCAAACTAAAGGATTGAGTCTACGTTTTACAGGCAAGAAAACAGAGGTTCAGGAAGAATAAATAAATTATGTAATTATGACACAGCTTGTAGGTCAAAGGACTAGATTTTGAATCTTTAAAGCCCATGATTTTTTTGTCAAGCTGACTCTCTCATTAAATGGACACATCACAATCAATTCAGTCAGTACTTTATGTTTAAGCTATCTTAGTAAAAAGTGAAACTTAAAACAAAAAAATAAAGAAAGAAGGATTTTTTAAGTGTGGGAAGTCTTTAACTCCATAGGCAAAACTGAATTGCTTCCCTGGATTGTAATTGTCAATCATTAGACACGTGGGGCTAGAGATAGTGTCTGCGAATTCACCTTTGCATCCTTTTCCCTTTGAAACTATGCTACGCGTAAGACAGACACTTATTAAATATTTGATGGTAAGTGGACATTGGAGTAGAAATGTCACCATCTGAAACAATACTAGGAACCAAGCCATGCAAGAATTCTAAAGGGTCTAAGTTCTGTGTGTAGGTTTTAAGAAAGAAAAAAAGAAAAAGGTAGTTAATAGCATTATTCCTGAAGGCCGAATCAAATGGTTTCCATTTTCTTTGCTACTTGGGGGCCAAGAGGGAGGCACTGGGAATATGCTGTTGACCAGATTTGGGGGTTATCAAAGCCTGTAGGATACTTGACATTCCTTATGTCAGGCTTGATAAATATTGAGTCTGGCCTTGCATTCTAATTAGCATTATGTCTAGTATCAATGGAAATGTATGCTGCACCCTGGGAATTATTAGGGTAATAAGCATCCCATTCCCGATATCTTCCGCCCTCTGTGAAGTAGATTAAGTTTTCAAAAAGAAGCATTTAATGTCCCCAGAAAGAAAAGCACCATATAGCGTCCCTGGTGTTAAGAAAAATTTCATTTTCCTTGAATGGATTTGTTACTAAGGAGCAGTTTGCTCATCCCTGATCACCACATTCCTTCCATTTCTAGAACAGACAGAAAACAAAAAAGGGAACTATTGCTCTTGTCAAATGCAGTGTGTTTTCTGCTTATATGGTATTCTGTGAATCCAGCCCTTGGTTTACCCCTCTTAATAAGAATCCAGTATGTGAAGGAAGGCACTTTGGGGTCCCTGACTGTCCAAGCCTCTGTGCATGAGCCTGCCAAAGTGGTTGATAGAGTAACATCGCCAAGCTGCCCCTGCCTCTCTGAGGGAGCTGTTAGAACGAGGCATTGCCTTTGAAAAGACTATTCCAGAAGAAATAGCTTTGACTTTAAGGAATTTGTATTCCTCTTCTGATAAATTAAGGAAAAGCAAATCCTCCACAGCAGTGATTGGAAAGTGAAGGAAAATGTTAGTGTGTTCCTAGATACTGTACTCTCCAAAGGATTATTTTGCCATAGCAAAATGATCCCACAGCATGCTAGATTCCTCCTGTCTGGTGTCAGTTATGGAAGCTTCTCGGATTCCAAGTGGTGCATAAGCTTATGTCAAATAGATCCCTTGAGTTAATTCATCAGTGGATTAAATGCCTTGCCTATTACTCAAATATAGTCATTTATAAGTTTCTTCAATAAAAGTAAATGTTCAGATGCTGCCACTCATCATCAATATATTTTAGTGCTTTTGAGTATTTCCATATAATTATATTTAACACTGTAAACTATAAGTGCTGTAATTTCCTTTGACCTATGTTGCAGTTAGATACATTACTTGATCAGAGCTCTCAATGAATCATTTTACACGCACGTACTTAGTTAATTGGTTATTTTTTTCCTGCCTGTGTTTATATATAATATACTCTATAAGCGAAAGGAAATCAGTCTGCGTGCAGCTGAGTCTGGTAAAAGAGTAATTAAGTTCTATCAGAACAAACAGCTGTCAATAATGAGTTCTGAATTAAAATTACTAGCAAAGAAAAGAATCTAGACATCTGCAGGAAATGTGAAAATATTTTTATAACCTAATAGCTGAGATCTGGACAGGGTATCACTGAGTTTTCCCAGCTGTACCTGCATCGTATTTTGAAATGTTCCTAGACTGAAAGAACACTAAAACTCATTGCATAAACTAGACTGCTTAAAAAAAAAAAAGTTGGCTGCTTTGAACAGTGTGTATTTTGATTTCATGTAATCAGCATGAAAAGTTTCTGTCTCAAACTATTTTGCTGTGCCCCTGGTCATAAAATGAAACTTAAAAATAGGCCTGTTATCTTTATTTTGTGTCTTTGCAATCAGTATTCTATTGCTTGGATATTTTTCTTTCTGTCTTCAGAAAAATACTTTGGGGTCTTATTACACAATATCTGATTGGCTTGCATCTGGGAGTGTTTCTTGCAAAGAAAACTTGCAAGGTGGGCTTCAAGCATCTGAGTTTTATTACAAGATAATTCCATATATTTTCAAGTATCTAGAGATAATAAAGTAATACTCTTTAGACAACAAAAGCAAACTTTCTGTTTTTGAAAGGAGCCTTTGCAGTCTCGCCTTTCCATTGACATTTTTCATTGTTAAGGACACACCCACACACAAAGAACTATATGGAAGATCAGGGTTTTTAAAACTTTATATATGTCTATAAACAAAAACATATACATTACTATATTTAATGCATCTTCCTGTCCTCATTTCTTATAAAAGTATTAGGAGTACACCTGTATCTTTGTTAGTCCAAGTGTAGCTCATGGACCAGCAGCATCAGTATGACTTTAGAACTTGTTGTAAAGGTATATTGGTTAGTCCCACTCCAGGCTATTGAATCAGAACTTCTGGGCAGAGCCCAGGAATCTGTGCTTTCACATTCAATATCAGTGTGTCCAGACTACTTGCATTCATTGAGTTTAATTATTGAACATTGGCTTTCATCTCTTTGATGTCACAGTCTCACAACTATGATTTCCTTCTAGTATTGCTCTGCAAGAGAGGCAAACCCCATCCTCTCTACGCCCATCCTCAGACATGACCAGTAAGTCATTCTAGATACCCTTAGTACTAGTTTGCGTTAATTATTCATCATGTATGCATACTACCCTCACTAAAAGTCAACCACAAATCAGAACATTTGGAAAAAAAGAAGTAGAGCTAACATAAAAGTAACTGCTTAACACATACCAGGCACATAGAGAGCACTTCAAAAACCACATAATTCATTTCTTTTTGAGCAGCTAAAAAGATTGGGTGATCTAATGTTTCTTTAACAATGGCCAGTTACAGAATCAGCATTTCACTTTTGGACCAACATTCTTGCTACCTAAATTGATAGAATCATGGATCTTGGGTCCATCTGGGGAACTCCAAGATTAACTGCCATCTTCTGTGAGTAAAACCCTCAGTGATAGGAGTGTGAGCCTGGGAAAACAGAAACATCATTCCAAATCTTACTTAGATTTCTAGGAACAACAGCATGATCTTGGTCAAATTCGTAGAACTGCCTTATTCTCCATTCCAAAAATGAATGTGAGTAGGCAAACAGGTTGGAATGTGAGTAGGCAAAAAGCTCAGAAGAAGCAGTACTGTTTCATAAATTCAGAAGCCAGATGAAGACCATGGGGACACCAACACAAAGATCTCCTAGAGGTTGGCAGAATAATGCAAGTAAGTAAAGCAGACCCCATGTAAAGCAGTACTTGATTTGATTGTATGGAGAGTAAGATTCTGGCTGCCTTATACAAGTTTGCAGGAGTCAAACAAAAGGACCAAACAAAACAAGGAACTACCTACCAGTTTTTAACTACTAATTTAGATTCTTCAAAACTATTGGACTATTGATGTTTAAATAAAAAGAGTAGAATTTTTAAATAGAAAAAACAAAAAACAAAACCAACATCTAGACCTTGTGAGAAAATATTTATGCGCTTTGCAAAACATTTCAAGCTGTCAAAGTTTGAATGTCTTCCATACACCTTCCAATGGCTCTTCTATTTGACTCTTGCTTATCCTGAGTCAGAAGTAATAGCATTTATATGGCTGTTGGCAAGCCTGCTGTGTGGATTGAGCGAGGTGCGTACACAGTATGTTGTCTGTGTGAATGTTACCCCCTTTGGGTTGGGCAGTACAGAACCTATGCAGCTTTACTTAGCAGACGGGGTAAATGGTGGCATCCTCTTTCAAAAGGTGAATAACTTTGTCTTATTCTCAGCAGAATTTAAATAGGAACTGAACTGATATGCCATTTACAAAGAAAATCTCTGTGTGCATGATATAGTTTTTTTATACTTCCATAGCATCACTCAATTGACCTCTATTCAGATTCAAGTCAACTACCAGTTATCAGAACCAGCTGAGCCTCTTTCTATCCAGGCCTAATGGTCTCCTCTGCCCATCTGTAAAATGAGACCCACTGTGGCATATTCAGGTGTTCTTTATATGAACATATTAGTCTTCTAATTTATCTTGAGCATCACATTTTAAGAATAACAGAGTATGTGTTTGTCAAATAATGTCAGAATGAAATAGAGATCATGCAGAAGTCTTTAGAAGATTTTCATTTGAGTCTATATATTTGAAAAAAAGAAAAAACTGATTATCCCATGTGGGTTTGGAGTTTTGCAGGCTTATTCTTTTTAAGTAATTAACTTTCACTCATCATGAACAAATAAAACACCCTGAGACAGCAGTTCTCAGCCTCTGGGTCGTGACCCCTTTTGAACAATGAAAATAGTTGCGGCATTAGGAAAGTTGAGAACCACTGCCCTGAGAGAATATAATCTGGTGGGTGACCCTTGACCTCTCAGCGTTCCAGATTAGGATACTTATAAGGCAGATCGGGAGCTTTGCACTTCATCTCTGCCTCTTAACTTTTTTTTTTTTTTTATAATTTTATTGAATCATAATTCTGTACATTGGTGCAATCATAGGGCACGATTCATATACATTCAGAAATGTTTTGATTGTACTGTTACAGATAGCCTTCATGATCTTGATCACTCCTCATTTTC